>JAEIIJ010011164.1:0-128972 GCA_018904815.1 Drosophila ogumai | reverse complement strand
CTCTTTCTGTCCTCCTGCGTTTTGTTTTGGTTTTCTGCTGCATACTTGCTCGAAGAAGTCCTTACGAATAAAAGTTATAGATTTACTTGTATATATAAATAAAAAAATTATTAGACCGTTTTTCTTACTAATTATGAATAAATGGAATTAATATTTTTTTATATATGTACTAAGAAAATAACTCTTTTTTTTATAATTTATATGATAACAAATTAAAAATTAAAATTATATTTAATTTTTTTATTTTAAACTCCCTTTCCTTGCCCCACCTCATCATGGTGCAGCAATAATATTCTGTGGCGGCGCTGACAACCCTAACAGCTGATTGTGTGTTTTCTTCAGTCAGTCTGATTTAGGACCAAAGCAAATTTATTTCCCAACATCTTTCTTGCTGCACACAAAAAGTAGCCGCGACCTGCTCCAACTGAGGCATAGATGATAGGACCAACTGCGAGGACGGGCAGCTAGCAAGCAACATGGACACCACCGCACCACCGAGGGAGACGACACAAGTCAGGGCGGAGACCTCGCTAAAATTGTTGATGACGTCTCATCTTGTTATTTGCATTTGCAGAAGAACACGAATCCAATCGAGGCGCTGAGCAAAGATGAAATCATCAGCAAATACAAGGGCTTGCTCAACATAGCCAAGAAGGCCAAGCAGGCCAAGGATGGTGAGGGGCGAAGAGAAACTTCCAGAAGCCACGGTTGACCACGTCGTTCCACTTTCAGAACTCACCGAGGAGAACCGCATGCTAAAGGAGGCCCTGAAGCGGGCGGCGGAGAAGCAGAGCAGCCTGCCAGCCATGCAGGAAATGGTCCAAGAGTTCACGGAGAAGAACCTGATCCTCACCGAGCAAGTGAATACCCTGAAGCGAAAGACCAAGGAGGACAGTGACCGCCTGGAGCAATTCGAGATCGAGAACGAGAGCCTTAAGCGCCAGCTTGGCCGGTTGAGTGACGAGAACGATGACCTCTTGGCCGATGTGGACCGCATGGAGAAAGCCATGCAACAGGTCAATGCCCTGGGCAATGAGCAACGAAAGAACCTGGAGCTGCTGGAGGTGGACATAGCAAAAATCAAAGAAGCGGAGGCGGAGAACTCCCGCCTGCGAGAGCAACTAGTCACGCTTAACGAAGAGTCAACGCTTTTCCAGCAAAAGTATCAGAGCATGAAGGAGCTTAACTCCGAGCAGCGGAAAAAGTTCAACTCCCTAAAGGATCGCTTCATCGACGTTCATCGCAAGCTGAAGAACCTGAAGGAGTGCAAGTGCGTGCTCCTGGAGACACAGCACGAGTATGCCGCCTCCGTATCCAAGTGGCAGGCAGAGATTATCAGGGCCTCCCAACTTTTGTGCGGCAAGATGTCTGCCCTGCAGGCAGAGAATGAGCAACTGAAGCAGGACACCGAAAGAGCGGACAATAATCGACGGAATGACGAGGATGCACTAGATCGCAAGCGACTGTTGCTCAGAATCAAGGACCTCGAACGGCTGTCCAAAATAATCAAGCAGTCGCAGGAGCAGCAGCGCAGTAGCCTCGATGTACAACGTCTTTTGGACAAACTAAATACCATCGAAAAGCTGGCGGGCATCGTAAAGGAACAGCAAAGAGCGGACAAGGAGCACTTGGCCGTCGTAACGAGGGAGCAGCAAAAGAACGAAAACCATTCCGGCAATCTAAACGTGGCCCTCTTCCAGGCCAAACTCTCGCAAATGCAAGGCCTCGTCCAGGTGATCGAAAGGGAGCGCAGCAATCAACAGATACAGCTGCAGGATCTGGAGGCCATGTGCATAGAATTGCGTCAACACAACGAGGATTTGCTCTCGCGCTTCCACCTCAAAGAGCAGGAGCATTCCGAGCTGCTGGCCGAGATGCGTGAACTGAACGAGGCGCTTAAGGGACGTGGCGATGCCATCTCCCGCCTCCAGGAGCAGCACGAAGCGGAGGTCAAGCGACAGCGAGAGCTAGAGACCCAACTGTCCGGCAGTCAGCAGGCGACGCTGGAAAAGTTACAAATAATCGAGCAACTCCAAGGCAGGGTGGACGAACTAGAGCAGGCCAATGCCGATGCCCAAAGTGATGTGCTCTCCACGTCCACGATATCACGGGCCGAGGAATTGAGTCGCCTGCGGGAAGTGGACGAAGGCTACGAGGAGAAGTACCACAAACTCAGGGCCCTGGCTGCAAAGCTGAAAAAGAAGCTGCAGGAGCAGACGCAGCAACTCAAGGAGATGGATCAGAGCGGGGCCATCAATCAGGAGGCCCTCAAATTGGCCCAGGCCCAGCTGCAGCAGGACCTGAACGCCGCGCGCGCCGAGAACCAAAAGCTGAAATCCAAGGAGAAGACGAAGCACTCGAGTGTGCTCAATCTGGAGATCGAAGCAGCCGAGAAATCCCTGGCCGATGTCAGTGCCAAGTTGACTGCCAAGTCAAGCGAGTTGGAAACCATTCGAGAATCGTTAGCCAGCAAAGAGAGCACCATTGTCCAGCTGCGCAAGGAGATTGCCATTTTGGAGGAGGCCAAGAACGGCGAAGCTGCGCACTCCCAACAGCTTAAAGAGCAGATCGATCGCATGCAGGTGCAGGTCAAGGACGCCGTGCACAGCAAGCAGCAGGCTCTAACCCAGAACAAGGACCTGGAGCAGGGTGTGGAGAAGGCGAAGGCGGAAGCGGAGCAACTGCGTCTGCAGCTGGCGGAGAGCGCCCAGCAGTACGAAAGCCGGCTAAGTAAGTCCACCGACCTGCTGAAAAGTCGCACGGAGGAGCTGGAGGCACAATTGGCGAGCGAAAAGCAGCTTAAGCTTGCTGTACGAAACGCAGAGCGAGCCCACGAGGATCTGCAAATGGAGTACACGGAATACAAGTTGAAGGCGCAGGCGGTGCTGCGAAAGAACCAGAATAAGGGCACCAAAGAGCAGGAGCTGGAGGACGAGTTGAACGCCTTGAGGGAAAGCGAAAGTAAACTCCGGGCCAGCAACGAGGGAAGAGCTGCTCGCCTTGCTCAGCTGGACGGCCAGCTCGAGGCACTGCAGCAGGACAATGCTGAGCTTCAGAAGCGCAGCAAGGAGCTGCTGACACTGGTGGACGAATTGCGCCAGAAGAACGATCTGCTGACACTGGAGAATCAGCGCCAACTGCAGTTCGAGCACGACCTGATGCAGCAGCATCGCCAGGAAATCGAGAAACTTGACGCCGGCCATCGGGAGCAATTGAAGCAGATGGAGCAAAAGCTGGAAGAGTCCCAGCAGAAGCAGCAGCAGCTCAACGTCTCCCAGCGCAGCAACACCTCCGCCGTTAGTGGAGTAGAGCCCAGTCCGGAGCAGGCCAAGATTGACTTCTTGCTGATGGATCACGAAACGAATTTGGACAGCGTTGCTGCTGGAGGCGACCTCTCCTTAGCCCAGCTGGCGGCCCAGCGAAAGATATCCACTGCCTCGAGACGCTCGCACGATTTTATGCCGCTGGACGAGCTCCTTAACACTTCCATGAACCAAATTACCAGCGACACAGTCACCACCATATCCAACTTTAACCGCAGCGTCTCGCAGCAGGAGGACGATGAAGCAAGCGGAGACTTTGCCGTCCACAATGCCCAGTTCCAGGCCACCAAGGAGCGGTTGGTAATCCAGGAGAGCCGTGTCAAACACTTGACTTCCTTGTTGGCGGAGAACGAACAGGATCTGGCCAAACTGACCCAGATGAACGATATGCTCAAGGAGGAACTGCGCCGCCAAGAGCGTTCAGAGGAACGGGAGCAACATATGCATAATTCGGAGTATTTGAAAAATGTTTTCTTAAAGGTGAGTGGCTACTTTACAAAAGAGTTTCTCTGGAAATCATTTGTTTCTTTTATGCAGTTCCTTACCCTTAACAATGCCGATGAGCGCCAGCGCTTGGTTCCCGTGCTTAATACCATTCTCCGATTGAGTCGCAACGAAATGGAGATGCTGAACTGTGTGGCAAAGGGTCAGAAAGGTGACTATTATGGTAGTTTTTTTGAATTAGAATTCCGCTTAAATATTCTCTTTTCAGTATCCACAGATGGCAGCACTCGAGGCTGGACGGGATTCCTGACAGCGTGGAGTGGAGGAGGCGGCGGATCCACCAACAATAACTAGGTGTCAACATCACAGATATAACTAAATAACTATTGGGTATTATTGGATGTCATTAGATGAGGCCGCATTATGTAAATCTTGTAAAATTTCCCTTGTTTTTTGTATTAATGTATTTTGAAATTGACTGTTCTGTACCCACTTGTGGCATTTGTTGATATTCTTCGAGTTGAGCGCCCTATACAGTACTCTCTGAGCAATATACACGTACATTCTTTTGTATTTATAAAACAGAAAGGTATTTTTCCATGGTTTCTTTAATTTGAAATTCTATTACCATATATAGATCAGACTATAAATCAATGCTAGTGTTGTCTATAACTTAGTTTCCTTTACTCGTATGTACTATATATAAATAGGATCGGTAATTAGATTTACTACGAGCGTGTATACCGTCTACACGCAATATACAAAATTAATATTTAGTATTTAAATTAACATAAAATGGATTAAAATCAAAACTGAGAAACACAGGGGGGCTTAAAACGTAGGTGAACGATCCAAATCTCGGATTTTGAAAGCTTGAATAAAATGGGTTAAAAGAGAATGCGCCAAAATCAAGATCACAAGAGTCGAAATTTTACTTAAAAACTAATCAGTTGTGTGAGCCCAGGTCGCATTCCTTGCCGCTCTAAATTATTGCCAAACGCCCGCATAGTTACCCACCAGCGTGGCCGGAAGTGGCCCGCCGGCTGCAAACAGTCGCATCCTTGTGCTGTCGTAGCAATGCGTGTAGATGGCGGGCACGTACTTCACCTGCTGGAAGCCGTCCATTTCGTCTTCGGGATACTGGAATTTATTCAGGACGTGAGTTCAATGGACTTCAATGCTTTGTTTGGCTCACAACTTACCACTATGCCTTTGCTGCACTTGAGGGCGACTGTGCGCGAGGCGTTCACACTGCTCTCCAGATACTTGCCGGCACGGATGTCGTAAAAGAGCAGCATGCCCAGTCCAGTTCCTACTGTCAGAAGGTTACCCTCGAAGGAGGTAGCTCTTATCCCGCATCCACTGTACCGGGACGTTATCTTTTTGATGGTCTGCAACGTGCGAGCATCCAGCAGGATGGTGTAGGAACGGCAGCCCACGGCGTAGAGGCCGTCGCTGTGGTAGGCTATGCTAACGTTGTCCTGGCAGTTGGGAAGCTTGCGGGAAAGCGTCTGTTTGAAGGTCTCCGCATTAAAGATGTGTATGTAGCCGTTCAGGGAGAGGGCAGCAATCTCTTTGAACTCCTTGTTGAAGCAGAGGGATCGTATCTGTAAGCCAGAGTATTAATATGTATCCTCGATGGGCAGCTCAGACAGATTACCCTCTGGGCAGTGCGAACTTCCTTGACGCTGAGCGGGTGTATCGTGGCAAAGGTGGGACACGCCTCCTCACCCCCATCCGGAAACTCCATGTGGTCCTCGTTGATTCGCCACAGCGCCATCCGCGAATCCTTCGACCCGGATACCAGGAACTGATCATCCAGCCAGCACATGCCCATGATGAGGTCACGGTGCCCGCTCTCGCCCACGCACACCGGGTCCAGTGTGGGCAGGCGGTACACGGCAATGTCGGAAGAGTTGCGCGCTCCGGTGGCGAGAAAGGAGCGGCTGGGTGACAGCTCGATGGCGTGCAGACCGCCCTGCACCTCTGGGTGGTTGGCCCGGCTGTTGGAGAGCGTCGGAATCGCGTCCACTCGCCGCATGTTGACGTCGTATACGAGCAGTTTATTGCACTTGGTGCCGAACACCACCTGTCGGCTACTCAGCCACTTGGAGCAGAATACCTTGTTGATGTAGCCCAGACTGATCTGCGTCTCGCGCAGCATGTCGTGGGTGAGGACATAGCGGCTAGTGTACTCTACGTTCACGCTACGGCGCTGCAGGGTAGATGTTGGAGCAAAGTTCATACGTTAGAAATGAATGAGATCCGGCCGAAAATACCAGGTATACCCACATCCCGCAGTGAGCTCTCCCGGCTGCGCAGGTAGTCACAGAGGTTGTAAGACGTGTTCAGCACCTCCTCCTGCTGCTGGGGCGTCTCCTCGTCGCTGCCCGAGTCCTCGTAGGTGACGAAGTCGTCGGGCTTGTCCGGTTTTCGCCTGCGCTCCTGTCGCATCGCCCGTTGCTTGGCCCTGCGCTCCTCCAGCCGTGCGTTGACATGGCAGGACGGGTAGGTGCCAACCACGCTGTCGCGGATGGTTCTCACCATGCCATTGAACATCTTGGGGCGATTGGGTTGCTGCCGTTTTGCTGTCTTTCACCAGTTGTTAATTACTTTTTCACCGACTTCATTGTCCAAACAAAAATGGTGGTGTGCATATTAGAGCGGAGTACAGCCGAGCCGATAGCTTGGGCATGGGCGATAGTTAGAAGGTGGCGGTAATCGATAGTTTACGAGATGAGTGAAAAAAATCACCCTGGATTAAAAAATAATTAAAATAAAAAATAAATTAAAATAAATAAATAAAGTATTTAAAATAATAATAAATTAGCACAATCGAAATTATGACGACTATCGATCAATTCTGCGGTTGTCCACCTCTATAACTAGAGGTGTCTGTACTCTTGCAACAGCTGTCCGTGGTCCTAAAAGTGATTTGTTTGTAAATAAGATGAATTACAATGCCAAGCGCGTCATGCGACAGAATTCGGTGTGCATCGGTGCCAGTGACTTGGCGTCGCCACCCATAATGATTGGACCCGCTACGCCCTCTGCGCCCAGCACTCCGCAGCTGCAGACGCCGGAGGACATCAAGCCGATTCACGTGCAGCGCCAGGTCATTCTGCTGCAAAGTGGAAGCATACCAACGAATCCAGCCCAGCAGCATGTGAACATACCCCCTCAGAGTGGGGGAAGTGGCTCCGCCGGCGCTAACGCGGCCAATGTTCAGATTGCAGACGATGCGCCCGTCTCCCTGCTAACGGAGATCGCCGACATCATGCGCAGCTTCGGGGACAGCGATCAGCCGCGAACCGCCAGCGTCAAGCTGGTGGAGCAGATCCTGCAGCAGCAGCTGCGCGGCATCTTCAACGAGGCCTCCCTGGTGGCCATGCGGCGCAAGCAGAATCCGTGCCCCTCGCAGGCGGACTTCGAGTTCCTTATGCGCAACCATCCGGTGAAGATTGCCCGCATGCGAAAGCACCTGAAGGACATGCGAATTCTGAAGAAGTTCCTTAGCATTCGCACAGGTCGGCCGCAGGACTTTATGGACGACCTGGAGCAGCAGGAGGAGGACGAGGAGCTGGCTATAGATGTGCACGAGCTTCACGACGAGGATCGCATGCGACGGCTGTTCCGAGCCGATCGCATCTCACAGATTCTCACGGGCCAGCAGTACCTGGAGTTCAACGAGGCCCGCAAGACTTCCTTCTACTGTCGACACGGTGAGAAGATCAAGAATAAGTTCCGGCGCTTCCTCGACCTACCCGCCGACCTGCGCATCCCCACGCCCACCATGAACATCCTGGCCTATTTGGCGCACGAGACGATTGCCGCCATTGTCGACTACTCGATTCTGACCCGTCTCAATTCGGACAACCGTGCCACGGAGCCATACAGCCGGGTTACCTCCGCCGGCGGCAGTCCAGCCATGATGCACGTGTGTCCTGAAGTCACCCAGGGACGCGGCATGGAGGTGGTTAAGCCCATTAGCGTCCCGGAGATTCATGAGGCCATGCGCCGATTTCGTCAAATGAGCAGTCGCAAGATTGGTCGATATCGCAATTCCTGCGACATAGACTTTAGGCGGAGTTTTTTAGCCATTTAAATGTTGTTCTAAATTTTCGTGTGGGTCAAGTCTTACTTTCTGTTGGGACAAGGATATGCGCCATTTAATGTGTAATTTTGTTTTTAAGTTTTTAAAGGGAATTCGCTCCAAAACAACCCTTATAATGAAGTTAGAAAGCTAATTAAAAAATATTTTAATTAATTAATTCTTATTAATTTTGTTAGGTTTGAAAATTATTTTATGAAATCATTTTTATTTAAACCCATTTCAAATTAAATTCAGGTTTATTGAACAAAAATAATTTAACAAAAGAAATATTAAATGTGGAATGTTTATCTCATTTTACCACCCATTTCATTTATTAAGAAATCCGTTTTAAAACCTTTAAAGTTGATATTAAATAAAGCAAATATTTACAAAAAGCATCGTCAAGTTATATTTTTTTAAACACAATTTAAAATGCACATTACATTTTTACTGAAGTAGAAGCAAAAGGAAGACGCTGCAAAAGTATTGCCTACTTTTTGGCGGCCGCATCCGGTGAATTTTGTATTTTCCATTTCCGATGACTTTTTTGTAATATACGTAAGTCTTTCTTCCTAAGTTTCCTGATCCGAAGGATGGAAATATATTTTTATACTATTATTTTTTTCTATAATATCCTTATCATAATCCTATATGAAATATATTTCAATTACCCAGATATTTCAGTGTTACCCCAGGTAAAGTTATCAAACAAATGTGTGTCCTTCGCTTATAAATGTCAATGTTTTCCGAAAGCTGTGTTTGTTTTTTAAATTTTAAGGATTGATTGGGAATATGGTTGCCAGGTGAGTCGGGTAAGCGCACCTTTCATTCCATTGGGATGGTTTCCTCGTTATTGCGGCCGACGCGCTCGCACATACACACACCTGCATCACCGTCATATGGAGTCGATAAATTGAAACGGTAAACGATGCTGAAACTGGCACCGACAGATAAATAAAAGCGCAATAAAGAAATTTGCCGACATTCTCACTCCGCACGTGCGGAAGCAGGACAGACACAACAACACCCAACAACGACGGGAAGCAGCCAGGACTTTGCAGAAGCCCGGGAATGCAGCAACGAAAGGCATTAAGAGAAGCAACTCGCGAACGCACTTAATAATCAACTTCCTCGCGTGCATACAAATATGTGTGAGTGTGGCGTGCGGAAAGGAGAGGGATAAAGGAGTCCACAGCTGCAGTTGCATCCTTGGCTTGGTTCCCTCGTTAGCACCGGGAAAAATATGGATTCCACATTGTATTTGATGTGTTAATTAAGAAAAGAGTGTTACTAATAAAAATAGAGTGGTCTTTGCT
This sequence comes from Drosophila ogumai, assembly GCA_018904815.1. NCBI lineage: Eukaryota > Metazoa > Arthropoda > Insecta > Diptera > Drosophilidae > Drosophila > Drosophila ogumai. The sequence continues at coordinate 119,796 of JAEIIJ010011164.1, read as the reverse complement.
AGCTGGTATGATCTATGGATTGGAAATAATAATGGTTATTTTGTATTCAAAAGGCTATTGTAATCGTACCATTTATCTCGGGAGGCGGCTCACTATCCTTCGCTAAGTGTATTTGTATGCCTGGCTGTTGTGGATGCGAGTCAGGGAGGAGGCCTAGCCAATCTCTAGAGCTCCCCCCGCTCGTCATCGGCAGGCAGACTAAACGCTTAATGTTGATTGCTCTCCTCTGCTGCAACTGTAAATCCTACGGCCCATTATTCTTAATCGATTGCTCATACGCCTAACGAGCGACGGGCCCCAAGTCAAAAGCTCCTCGATGGCCAGTTAATGAAAACAAGCTGCCTGTGACGAAATTAAGCCAACAACTTGTTTCTTTTCCGCCCATGGCCTTGTGCCAAGCATCCTCGCAACGCCGCCTCCAGTCACTCCACTCCACACTTAATGCTACCGAATTTGCATTTCATGCGGCTCCTCGCGCCATCCTCATCATCGTCATCGTCGCCGTCGTCGTCGCTTCTACGAATTGTCAAGTCACGTAGCCAATTTCCAGGCAGGGTAAAGTCAATATGCCCCAAACCCAGATCGCCAAGTTGCCTTCGCAGAAGGAAGAAGGACAGAAGAAGGTATCTTTTTGATGCGGTCATTTTGGCCTTCAAGTCTCATTGAAAGGGAAATTTTTTATTATTCTGGAAAATGGCTTTAACTTGGTTAAACCTAATTTTTTTTCGACCGTTGTCTGGAATAAACAAATAATAATTATATTTAAGTAACATATTAAACTAATGGAAACCAGTTATTTATAGAAATATAAACTTATTTTCGCTCTTACATTATAATTTATCTATTATTTTCTGAATAAATTTTACGCTTTTTGATATATTGTTTTGATACTTTGCAGCTCCGACTACAATTTTAAGTAACTCAACTATCTAAATCTAAAAAGTTAAAAAATCCGTGAGAATAGAAGCCTAAAGTGGAACAAAGCCTTTTTCTTAGTCTCTCCTCTTGGTTTCTGTCTAATCCTGGCAAGAATTGCAGTCGTTTTGGTAAGCAATTAGATATTTTTGAAAATCCGTTCGGCTGAACTTTTTTAATTACTTTCACTTTGGCGAAAAGTTGCTGACGTCAGCCCAAGGCAATTTGTCCCAATGGCAGCCCCGAGACACCATTGACAGATGCCTCGCAGTAAGCCCAAGGAAAACAGAGGCAGAACCAAAACAAAAACAGTCTCCGAGTCGCATATTACACGGCCTTTTAATTTGAAACCGACTTGAATTGTGTTGACACAAGTACTCAGGCTAAATACGCCGAAGCTGGAGCCGGTCTTATTCAAATTGAATGAGATTAGACGCCTCCAACAGACTGACCTCCTCCCCCCCCCACATCCAAGTCCTCGTCCTCCGCCCACTGCTTCTTATGAATATAACCTGGGGGCGTTCTCGTCGCTCATTGTCACTGGTGGCACAGCTTTCATGGTCAGGGCACTCCCGAGCGGAGTGGGAAGGCCGATGGCAGTGTTTGTGTGTGCCGGTGGATGACAGGTGAATCGAGTCGAAGCGAGAGCACAAAGAAAATTGTCTTCATTTAATTAGTAAAGTGGCAGAAACAATTAAATATGGGATGAAATATCAAAATACTTGACCTACTTACTCAAAAACCTATTTAATTATCTTTAAGGTTGTTTACAAAGGAAGAATAAGGTACATGAGTGTATCATGTGTGTTGAAAGGAATATTATCAATTAAGGAATTACATTTCAGAATTCGATTTAAGGGAACTAAATGAAAACATTTTATTGATGTCTTCGATGTTTTTTAAAGGCCAATAAAAAAAAAAAGCCTCTTTACTTTTGTGCTATGAATTGAAACGCTCAACACAAGACTATTTCAACGGAAGGTAATGTATAAGTTAAAAGAACTAGTATTGCACTACTATATATTTAATTTGATGATTGAATAAATATATTTGAAATATCAATTAACTTCAAATTTGAAGCCAAAGATTGAATCCAATGCTTCTAATCTCTATTATTATTTTGTTACCCAGTTCCTTCCATAAACTCACACTGAAACTCAAGAATTTGAAAAACTGGTAACAGTTTGCACAGGCCAAATCGGTTAACAGTAGGAACAGGCCTGCGCAGTGGGCAGAGGGAACAGCATGCAACAGTTTGCCGTCGAAGACCAAAACACCCGGAGCCCCTGCCGAGTGTCGAATGGGAATGGATTATGCTGGGAAACGGATGGAACACACCGGAATCCTTGGTTGCAAAGGGCGGAACGCGTATCGAACCATTCCCATTCGGAGGCTGTGGGTTACATCATCAGGCACTGAGGGAGACACGACTGGAGGTAAGATTGAGACCTGAACTTGGGAGACATGACCAATCTAAAAATTAAAGAAATTTTAGAGGTTGGTGAATACAATGCCAAGGACATTCAGTCAGGGGATGAACAACATTAATGGACTCTGATATTTCGTACTTACTTTTAATGTTAAAAGCCCAACCAAAATGCAGCTAAAGTCAAAGGAATCATAATTTAGTTGATTTAGTCTAATTAGACTTTCTGGTAATTAAATCTAAAAATATATTAAAATTATTATAATTATAAACGCATTACAAACACCCAGCTGAACTGTACAAATTGTGCAATAAATTATAGGAGCTTTCCGTTTATTTGTTATTGGTTAGTCGCATTAAAAAGCCTTTATGGTTTCCCCCACAAATATGAACTATTTGCATTTGCATATACTATTTACATTTTAAATGCCTCACTGAATGGTGTTTTTGATTATTTTTCGCATGATGTAATGATATTTCAAATTATTTTATTTTTTATTTGGAAAAAATGAGTGGCTGTAAACCAAATCCACCACAAAAACCTTGGATCTGGTTAGAGACTAAAGCATTATTAAGTGGCCATTAAATTAAATTTAATTATAATGAATTTTGATACATTGTATCTCCCTTTCGATTGCACACTTGTCTGCCTTGCGAATAAATTGCTAGTAAAGCGCCTAAATGTCTTTCAAATGAAAAAGGTAATGACAAACTTTTCGTACGGGCGGCGCAAAGAAATAGAGAAAATTCGCAAGCATTGCCCTCAAAGTTGTTGCACTTTTGTTTGAATTTTCTTAGCTCTTTCATGCTCCCGTTGCCGCGAAAAGTTTCCCATTTTTTTGTTTCCACGAGGGTCTCCGTGTGACTTTTGTGAGGGGCGGTGGAGGATTACCTCGGCGTCTTCCAGCGGCAGCTGCTTTAAAACTTTTGATGCTCCTCATACATATGCTACATGTGTACTTTTAAGAGCCGCCGGGTGAACTTTTCTTGGAGGAGGAGAACGAGCAGGGAGCCGCCTAGGGGTGGTCTGCGGTCGAGGACGCCGCTGGGGTTTGGACCTGTCTGTCAAAGTTTTAATGTGTTGGCTGCCTAATTTGCTGTGAAAACTGATTTGCACATAATCAAAAAGGTCGGCTCGCTCCCCCTACAAGGTGGTTGTCACAAAAGGCTGATTATTAACTATCATTAAATTGTTTAATTATTCTCTATAGCCCGCTGAGTGTGGTTGTTCCTTCTCGTGGATTAATTATGGCAGTTGAAAGCCGTGTGACTTTGCATAAAATCCATTTAATTAACAATAGTTTCGAGTGGAACATTTAATGAATGTTTCAAATAATTAATAGAGATCAAAGTTTTTGTTTTCACTTTGTCAATGCATTTAATTGCAATCTTAAAAGGAATCTTTATAGTTTTTCTGCAAAGGAGTTCAGGGTGAAGGGTGCTGTTGGAAAATAATGAGAAGTTCAGTAATTACTTACTTAAAAAAAAAACATATTATCAAAAGTTTTTCTTTGTTATTTTGTTGCTAATATTAACAATAAATGATTCCAATATTTTTACTATAAAATACATAATTATTAATTGTTAATACGAATTTTAAGAAGTCTTAGTTTTTGTATTTCTTATTATTAACTATCATAACATAAAAGACTTAATGATACATTTTTGAGATAATGTAAAAAAGGTCAAGTTAAATTTAAATTTTAAGTGAAATATAATTCTGTAAGCACTCATAAAACAACATTAAGCCCTCGGATTTTATGTACTAACAATTGCAATTTCTGTTAATGACAGCTTCTTGGATATACATTTTAGGAACGTCAATAAAGCTACTTATATCCACAGGAATAACGTTGGCTTAAAAACAGACGTCGCTCTCCCGCTTAACAACCTTCAGTTGCGGAACACAAACACACAATGCCAACAAATGAATGGAGAACAAGTCCATTGATATCTGCATTATGCCATGTCAAATTGGGTGCTTACGTTCCAAAATGCGCACTCACACCGACACAGTGAGTGTAATTCAAATTCAATCAAATCTAAAATTCATATTTACCGATTGTTCGCTTGTCGATTGCCATATTATGCGCCCGGAATTGATACTTCCAGCTCCTGCGATGGCTTCTTTGAATTATGCAGGCAGCATTTATGACGGGGAGCGATAACCTCGCTGAAGAATTAGTACAACAGGCGGCCACGATGATGGACTCTTTAAAGCCGCCGACGGCTTCGCCGACCCCAGAATGGGTAATGAGGTCAAACCGTGGGAGGAATAAATCAGCGGCGTGCCCATCGTAAATTCCGGGACTGCTGCCAAAGATTATTAATATTTTCCATATCGCTTTTGTGCGATTTAATACTTTGTTTGAGTTCTTGAAAAGTGAGACTGGGCAGGACAATGGCCAGCTGGGGACTGCATGCAGGCGGCGCAGGACTTCGGAATAAATCAAGTTGGGGTCCGAGACCCAGACCGAGACCGAGACCGAGGCCAGGAATAAAAATCAGCGTCGGCATGCAGGCCACATCTTTAGCGTTGGCGTTGGGCCCAAGGGGCGTATACGCAACCACATGCGAATCCCACTCCAAGGCAGACTCCGAGTGCCAGTCTCAATCAAACAAAGAGCTGTGTGCAGCCTGCTTAAATGGCCAAAGTAAGGGGCTCCAGCGATTGTCCAGGCTCGGTTAGCAGATTTTCCCTCTCCCATGGAGAGGCTTCCAACCCATATACAAACAATGGCAAAGGGGCCAGGCTGGCTTAATGAGTGTAAGCCACAAAATCAACGAGTTAAATCGTGTAAAGAATGAAGCTGAACCCTGGAAACAGCCTGCATTACACCCAAAGAATTTTTGAAATTATATAAAACAAATTTAAAATTCTTAATATTTTTTATAAAGTTAATCTTGACTTTTAAAGTAGGGGAAACATGAGTCTAAAAAGTATTGATTATTTTTTGTATCTTGAGAATACTCTTAAAATATATTAAACCAATATTGAAATATTTAATTAGATTATTTATTTCTTAGAGCCCTTTATCTATAATAATATTTATTATAATCTTGAAAGTTTTTAATACATTAAAATTGCAAATTGTTCACCAAATATTTTGTTACACATTTCAGTGTAATTTCATTCCCTTAATTTCGTTTTTTAATTAACCGCACCCTTTTACGTTACTGTCAGAGTCCTTTCAAATTGTTGAAGTTGCTTCACTTCCCAAATTGGGTTCAAGCGAAGGCAAACAGGAGTTAATTACACCAGCTATGAGTGCCTGTGGGACATGGCCACTAGAGATTCTCTCAGTGCTGCGTATATTCTGCACTGCAGTTCGTCCTGTATCCGTGCTGCACATTTATCAAATTCTAATATGCCAGCCCGACCCACAACCGCCAGCTGTCGTCGGCCTGCGGAATGGATGCGTGCCTTCCTGCTTACAAATGCCGCATGTTGGAAGAGCCTTTGCAGGCTCCGTGCTCCGGTCTCCTGACCAACAATGAGAGACGCCACAAAGTATGCAGCAGCACGGGCTCAAAAACATTGCTTCATCAATTTGGGCTCAAAGGAGGGCCAAGCCGAACAATGTGGCCATGTTCCCGGAGCAGCACTAGCCCAGCCCAAGGGGACAAATCAGTGTGGGTAAATAAGTTGTGAACGAGGCTCCGTCAAGGGCCCAGTGATTGATTCGATAAATAAATTTACAGGACAGCAATTCGAATTCTAATTTGACTCGAGAAGGTGCAAATATGAACATGAATTCGATGCACTTTGAGTTTAATTGCCGCAAATACTTCGAGTTGCATTCCTATTAAAATGTTTGTGTATATTTAATGTCCGTTTTTGAGGGAAATGCAAATAATAAGCGGCCCAAAGGGTTGACATGGCCAGAAACATCGGGAGCTCGTTTGCGGTCTGCGGCTGCTGATTTACGACGACAGTCTGTCATAATGCAATGCAATGCAACTGAAACTGAAACTGACAGTCGGGGCAGGAAAGAAAATCAATTTGTCAATAGCAATCAATGCGAATTTAAAGCACTAAAGCGCCCTGCAAAACTGTTAAACTTTTAATTCCATTTGGACAGCGGGGGCCGGCGAATAAATCAAAGTCAGCCAAGGGTCGCGTCGCCCTGTCCCGCTCTGAATTAAAAGTACCAGCCAGCGGAGCAACAAACAAACAAACAATCCGGCGGATGGCCAAACAAACATACAGCATGGCAAAAGTTTTCAATTTCGCTACAGTTGCGGCCGTGATTTAAGTGCCACAACGGCTGCGACACCCGCCAACCAGTCGGGAATATATATATGCGTTCCGATTCGAGTCTCGTTCTCGACCCGCAAACAAATGCCTTAAATAAAAAATAACCGGTGCGACAAAGAGTTTCAGCTATATGATACCGGGCTTTCTTTGTGTATTCAAAAGTGAATGTGTTTTTGAAATATTTTTGACTACAATGACTTTTTTTTAATTTGGAAGTTTGGTTAATAAAAAGGTGGGGTGTAAAATATGGCTTTTTGAGACCTAAATCAGAGACTGGGTGGTAAAGAAAGTATAAAAGTTATTACCCTGTTAAAAACACAAGTACCTCAGATATCCTGTTCAAGTACAGGGTATTTAGTCCATGGCAGAAGGAGTCCCATCAATTTCCATTGGTAGCCATCCATAATTTGAGCAATCATTTAGACATAACGTAAATATACAAATGCATTTTGTCTAAATTGTTTGATACAATTCCGATTTAAGTGTGTGTGTGTGTGTGCATTCAATTGAAATTAAATGCAATTGTTTCTTTATTGCCAATCCCGTGCACCCTGGCACTCGCTCACGCCCCAGCCGAGGCCAGCCAGTCAGCCAGTCGAGCGTGCGATAAACAATACCACATGCATTTTTAAAAATTGCCTGTATTTGAGATTAACGACATCGGCCGTATTTATAGGCAAAATGTTGATACGCTGCCAGGAACAACACTTGGCCAGCCACTTCTGTGAGCTCGGATATGCATGCTTTTGGTCGGTCGGTGTCTCGCCAACGAAAAAGCAATTCGACAGTGGGCACGGGCACATCAAAAAGCTCTTAATGGATTTTATTCATAAATAAAAAAATATAAATTAAAATTAAAGACAACGACAACGACAAAAAACGAAACATGAGAACCGGAAACCTGGCAACTGGGCCTCGACATATAACGTGAACCCATTTTTTTTGTTTCAGAAAAAGTCTTTTCATCGAAGGCTATGTGACTGTGTTATCACTTCCGCTGTGACGAATCTCGTTAAATCGAAATCAATATTGCAATTCGATCTTTACTGACAACTCTTACCTCTCAAAGGCCATTGTTTGAGCCAGTTTTCGATGTGAAAATCCACAGTGCCTCTGTTTGAATATTTATTTGTTTTTGTGTCGCGCGCTGCACTGTGCTGCATAAAAAATAAATCGAGAAACTAGAGGCGTTGCGGAAAAAGGACGACAAATCGGGGTGGAACATGTTTCATAAATCTTATCCGCGATGGAGCACAGCTCCCCGACAGCCTTCGAACGAATTTGTTGTCGATTTTTTGGCCGGCGTGATCCTTCCTCTTTTATTTTTTCGCCGATTTTTTCTTTCGCGTTGGCTTTGGAGAAGGCTTCGTGGGAAGAGGGGATGGCTTCCTGGGATGCGGGAATAGCGGAGTTTCGGTCGGATATTTTCGTTCCTTGGGTTTGACGTCTGGTATGGAGTTGGCCTTTACAGGATTTTGGTGTATGCACGGTACGTAGCCGGGGAGCGGATCCGAATGCTGGCCGAAGGAGACGAAGGACCTGGGCTTCATGAACGGCTGGCAGAGCGGTGACTCCTCATCGATGCAGACCGATTTCGAGGTCTTGGGCGTAGGCGAAGGCATTGAGCACACGTCTGCTCGCCCTTCTCGGCACAATTTGATCACCATTTTAAGGGCGAAGGACATGGCGAACAGCACCATGAACAGCGCAAGAAAAGCCATAGGCCAACGAGAGAAACTCCGAAAAGCCGACCGGCTATTGGCCTCCGCTTGGAGACCCTCATCCACCTGATTGACCACCTCCTTGCGTAGTCTGTGACAGTCAAAGGCGGACAGGGTGCTGACCCAGGCCTTGTACGGAGCGGGCAGCTCGTCCGGCCACCAGCTATCCCAGAGCGACGCCAGTTCCGCTTTGGGCAGCAGGGAGCCGCAGTGGAAGCTCACGGCGGTCAACCACTTCTGGCACTCAGGGCCATTCAGGTTTAGTCTGCAGGCGGGATTCATTCTTGTTCAGCAGTAATATGTATAGTTGTTTCCCCTTTTGATTTTTCCACATTTGGCTTTGCCTACTCATGTATAATAATATTTCGTTTAATTTGGTCTGAGTTGAGCTCAGGAAACTGGTCCTTTTTAATACCAGACATGGATAATAAACTCTCCTGTCGTGCAGTCAGTTGCTAAAAGGTTGCTCAAATAACCATAGTTTTAATTAGGGATCTTCTGACTTTTATATTATATCAACCGACATATAATGTATCTGGCTTAGGTGCTCTTTCAAGATATTGATAAGGATAATGATTATTACGCTTAATTATTTAACTTCTTTATTCATTCTTTTATTAAATCTTTCAAATCATTATAAATACATTATTCTTGCACCATTTCCATTTTATTTGAGTTTTCATTGCGACCGAGCTTGAGGAATTTAGTCCATTGTATTTTGTACTTCTTAGTGGGCTTGGGGCTCTCCTTTTCCATGCTGGCTGCGGTGGTGCCGTAGGTTGATGGTGATTCAGCTGTGGGTGAAGTTTGGCCTTCTTGTCGAGATGATCTCGGATGTGAGATGTGGTCACAGTCAAATAGAGGATTACAGTTTTTCAAGAGCCGCGATTGAATGCTAACGCCCGAGTTTTCCGTATTAGATCTGTTTGTTGAGCGAACTTCTTTACTCTGAGACCGGTTACTTTTACCACCCGAAAGTCTGGGTTTTTTCTCTTTCTCCTCCTTTTTCTTATCTTTTTTCTCTTCCATTTTCCCATTATTCTCCAAGTTTTGGCCAAAGAAACAGCTCCAGGATATAAGCCAGATCCAGAGGCAGATCCCGAAAAGCAGCAGAGTTATCATCATGCAGAGAGCCACGGAACTAACCTCGAAATCGGTGTTATCCTTCTCCTCCTCCAGGTCACGTTTCATCTGCAGGCATTCCTGTGCCGTGATCATTTTTTGTCCATCTCCTTGAGTGATGTAGTCTCTTAGCTTGCAGTGGTCCATGTCGCTTTTAGTTCTTTCTATTATTTCAGTTCGTAATTTAGATTGTAGAGTTGGCAGAATGTTTTATTCGATTACCAAATGAAATTAACATCTATGTTTCCTTTATATTTTCTGAAATGCATTTTAAAACCCAAAAAACCCTTTATGGTAAAATAATTGTTCATGAAATTAGAATATAAACAACATTATAATCTTATAATATAAATTACGGTCCAAAGAGGTAATATTTATCGGGCGTCAAACCACGTTTATCCTGCGATTCCGAAGATGATGATGACTCGGAGCGCGGTGGGGGACGAGGCGGAGGATTGGGAATTGGGGGTAGCGGAGGAGTAGTAGTAGCCGGTGAGCTGGGTGAAACCTTAGGGGCTCGTGGTGACCTTGGGCGATCAGAAGGGCTGGGAAAGAGTGAGTACGGTTCGCTTTCAGCTGGTCTATTGGGCCGATTGCCAGGCGCCTGCTGGCATCGGCTTCTAGGCGATGGCCTTGCATCCTCAGAACCTTGCTTGCGTCTTAAAAATGTTGGCAATCCCCAGGATGTGGTTGGCTTGGAGTTATCCGCATCGTCGTCTTTTCTATTCTCTGCTATAATATGGTCAGGACTGTTACTTAGTTGGGAATCAAATAAATTATCCGGTTTATCAGGACCTTCAATGTAAACTTTTGGTGTAAAATAACCAGAAAAATCCGATTCACTTCCACCCTTTTGATCATCCTCATCTGGGTCGCTCTTGCCCAACTCTCCCTCGTTAAAGAAGGGTTCCATAATCTCCAAGGGTACGGGGAAGATGACATTGACACGTTTCTCAGTCGCCAGCGCCGAAAGGATTTGAAGATGCCTCAGCTAAAGGGGATAAAGTTGGGTCCGGATATCAATGAATCTTTCTAAACCCACCTGTAGGGCAATATGGTTCTGGGACATGACATCAGAGGCCTCCTTCAGCGCCGTCGAGGCCTTGGCTTCGCCCTCGGCTAAGATGATCTTGGCGCGAGCTTCCCGCACAGCCTCCGCCTCGCTGGCCAGGGATACCTTCAGGATGGCCGGAAGCGAAATGTCCATTCTGTGGAAGGCAAGTTACTCTTCTGAGTACGGGGAGGGATAAACCTTGAGGCTTACAAGTCCACCCGTTCCATTCGCACACCCCACCGGGCAGTTATCTCAGCAACCGCTTCCTGGATCTCACGGGAGAGCGCCTGCCTAGAGGTCAGCAGAACGTTGAGCGTCTTGGAACCGACGATATTGCGCAGTGTGACTTTGGCAATCATCAGGGTGGCCTCGTTCACATCGTCCACTTGGATGATCGAGTCGATGGCGTTATAGATGCAATAGTATATGACCGCGGTCACAGTGATTGTCACAGAGTCCTTGGTGAGCACTTCCTGGGGAAATACCTTGAAGACATCGGTACGTATATCCACCGCCCGGACACCATCGATGCAAGGAAGGAAAAACACCAGTCCGGGACCTTTAGCGCCCTTACGCAGGCGGCCCAGGCGCAGGATGACCAGGCGGATGTACTCCGGAACGACGAGGATGCAAAAGAAAAGCGACAAGGGAAAGAAGAGAACCACAAAGATCCAGCAAATAAACACGGCACACTTCTCGAAAGCCGAAGCCTTATCATCTTCGGCTGCAGGAGACATGGACTTATCAGCATTAAGTTTGAATGAGTGATTCGCGTTCCTTACTGGTCTGAATGTACCGACTTGGTAGCGGTGGTTTTAAGCCGCGTTCTTTTTCAGTTAAGCGTAGGGGAGAGGGATGAGCTCCTTGGCCGTGGTTCGGTGGTTCCTCTGGCTTGGCTTCGTTTCGATTGCTCATATCGAAAAAATGTGTAAAAACTTGAAAATAATAAACCTTAGAATATGTGTAATATTTGTAATAGTCATTTATTTCAAAGTAACTTTAATCAATTTATTCATTCTCTTCCATGCAAGCCTCAGGGAGAAGGAGAATAGCTTTAACACAAGCAAAACCCTGGCGATTTTACCAAAATATTCATTATCTACGAGAAGTTGAAAATGGAACAGGAAATACTAAAGAGTTTCCGTAGATGAAATCCTTTTTTTTTATCTGCCTCAGGTTTCAGAAAATTACAAATAATTTTCTGTGGTTCAGTCGGGGGAATTATGTATTTTATTGAAGTTAATTTCAAACACAGATTCCTGTCTGCTGTTCAAACTCAAGCCACACAAACCACTTTAAGGTAACATCAGCTTTCAAATTTAATCATTTGCATATTCCGGCAGCGTGGAGTAACTGGAAAACTTAAATTTTATTTGGAATTGCATTTTTCATGCAAGTTTGTTGAATGGCAAAGTTTTTTCTGCCTGCCAGAAAAATAAGGAAAAGAAAAATACAGAAAAATAAGCGAAATGGTCAAAAATTGGGCGAGAGAGTCCATTCTCATACAAGAATTGGGGGAAAATGAAATAGAAGGGAAAACTTTATCGCAGAGCGAAGCTGACAAAAGTTCAGGGATCCAAAGAAGTAGTAGAACTTTTGTTTTCTCGCCTTCACTGCCTTTATTTTTTGTTGTTTTTTTTTCTTCTTTTTTTTATGAAGCGACAAACAAATGGCAACTGACTGACCAGGCTATGGAGCGGGTGTCGGAGCGGGGTAATAACTTCGAAATGACTTTTGTTGCTTCCTTGTGGCAGTCTGCAAGTTGGCACTGCCTTCTTTTTTCCCTCCGTGACCACATGTGCCGGCCTGAAAGAAAGTTTTCCCAGGGTGGGCTGCCCGGATTCATGGCCCGGTCGCCATCATAAAGTAATTTATGTGATTTGCCCATTCTTCTGCTGACCCGACCCCAGAATCCTCCCAAGTCCGCCCCTTTCAGCTCCTGCCGCCATTTATATCTGATTGCAAGTGCAGCGACATATGGCCGGACCACAGTCCGAGTCCAGCCAATTATCCTGGCGCGTCACATAGAAAATTACTCTATTATATTTCGCTCAGATGACGGATAAAGTTATTAGTCCCCAAGGAGGGGGACGCGACTCCTGCCACTGCGAGCTGCGAACTGCGGACGGCGAACTATGAAACAAAGAGCAAATGAATGTCCTGACCCGCTCTGATAAACTAATCCATCATTGTCACTTGTCAGGACGGACGATGGAAGCTCCCATATGGGTTGGGACCACCGAGAAAGATAACTACAGCCGGAAACAATGCACTGGGAACTCTTTCCCCAGGAGCTCCACCAGGAGGCCACCTGTTGTCCGTGGTCCGACTTAATGGCATTTTCATGCTGACTCAGAAGCCAATGCCAAGGCAATTGCCTCAATCATCGGTGATTGCTGCTGGACGATAAGTGTTGAGCGTGTCAATTCAGTGTGGATGGATGGAACAATGAGTGGGAGAGTCTATAATAGCAGTGATGTCTATATTTAGCAGTGAACCATAATATATACCATTCTAGCCTGGGTTTAAGAATTTTCTAATGTTTTAAGATATTGGGTGTGTGCATCTACATAAATAAGAAGCTTTTATAGTTAATAAGTATAGTGTATTCTGCAACTCACAGAATATTTCATTTCGTCTAAGTTGCCTTCGGAAATATATTTCCAATGTAAAATGTCGAACCTTTTTTTTGATTTGTTAAATGTTTTTCAAGCTTTACACAAAATTTTAAGCAATTGCAATTGATTTTAAACAAAATTTTCAAGTGATTTCTTCTTGCAGTTTTTCATTTCAATAATCTTTTGGAGACATGCACAAGTCAGCACCAACGGGGGCCACGTGGTTCTCCAACCTCTCCGACTTCCAGGTTCAGGCCATCGAGGGTCTTAATGTCGCCATCCAGGACGACGAAGCTGAGGGGGCTGTGTACCGAACCCGGTTTTGCTTAAGCCAGCTGGGCGTCAGGCCGATGGTAAAGAGGCGTATGTTGCACAAGCTGATCCGAGCTTGCCGTGGCAGCGACCTGGCCTTTCTCTACTTCCTGCTGGAAGCCTGTTACAAGGCCGCTGGCTTCGAGTACAGCGAACGCATCATTATGTCGGCCATCACCTACCTGGACCTGGAAATGACGATACGCGAGTTGGATCGCATCCTGCCGCCGGGCGTGGAGCGGCTCGGCTGCAGATCGACGACGATTGCGAGAAAATTCATCTATGCACAGCCCTCGAGTCTAGTTGTCCCTAAGAAACCCTCCAAGCTGAAGTCCATTCGCTCCCCCTATTTCATGCCGCTGCCCAAACCGAAGGTGCGCCCGAGCAACAACTTAGCCAGTCGACCGCCTCGCCACGTGGTCACCTTTCCCTTCTGGCCGGCGGGGAAGCCGCCCAACTATAACGTGGACGAGAAGAGCCGCTGGTTCGCCAACTACAAGTTCCAGCCGGTGCGGCGAATACTCTTTGGGATGCTGGACGAGATCATGACCGAGTACTGGACCCAGGTGGGTGCACCAAAAGTCGACGGAGAGGCTCTCCTGTGTGAATTTCACAAGGAGGCACGGCGCCAGGAGCAGCTGGTCAAAGATGCGGCTTTGGTTAAAACTCATAAGCTCTGTCTATCGCTGGTGGACACCACAACGCGCCATGATGAAGCCTTAAAGAAACGCATTGTGGCGCAGCTGGACAAAGATATCGAGAATTGCACCCTGCGCTGGCAGCGACTGCGCCAGCGTCACCTCACGGACGTGATGCTCCTGGAGGACCATGACCAAATGTGCGCAATGGGAAAGGTGCCCACGGCCACAGAGCCGAACAAGGTGAAGTACCTGTTCCACGAGGAGGACATTGCTAAGCTGAATAGTTCGCCCTCGCTGGGCGTTCACGTGGTCACCGGCCAGAACACCATCAGTCAACTGAGCACGGTGCGGGTATCGGATCCAAGCGATGAGGTACCCTGCCCAATAGAGCCGAACGAGGAGAAGCCGGCCAGGTGCCCGCCCCAGCTATTCGGTCAAAAGAAGCCCCCGCGACGGGTGACCATGAAGCCTAAGACAGCCGAGGGGGAGCGACCGGCGAAGTGCAAGAAGCTTTCGAATCAAGGCCGCTTCTTCGAGGGGCCTCGAGAGATCGGCCCATTCGTGTTCCACTACCATAAGATCCCGCCGAAGGAGCAATATCTTGCACCCAGGGACGTAATTCGGCGGCAAATCATCCGGTCGCTTAGAGCGTCGGCAGGCAGCTGCTCTTCCAGTGAGAATGGTTACAACGCGCGGATACAACCGCGGGAACAGGTGGTGACCGCTATCGTCCAGTGTGCGGAAGGTATGTGGTTTGGATCTTTGGAGGCCCACCAGCGAAATCAAAACTCCTATCTGGAGCAGCCTGACCCAAATCCATCTTGCGAAAAGAAGACCGCTCTGGAGTGGGCAAAGGAAATAGAGCGCTTTGACCCGGACAACCTCGACCAGATGAAACGCCTGCTCCGGGACGCATTTGCCATACTGCGCCAGGATCCGCGGTGTGTCTTTGCCAGTTTTCCCAACGCCCACGAGTCAACCGTGGTTCTCGAGTGGATCAAGAGGCGATACGGCAAAACGTACAGCCATAAGGAAATCAACCGGGTGGCCCTCAAGAGTCTGCCCATGTTCTGTCAATTGGAGCGAAAGCTTAAAATAGTACCCAAAGTCGAAACCAAAGGCATTAGCAACCGCAAGTTCACCTACGCTCAACATGCCAGCGCAGTGAAGCTGGCCAATGAGATAAAGGCCGACTATAGCGAGCCGTTAAGTAACAAGATCCTCGGCGTGGTCCGCGACTGCTTGAAGGCCATGGATCCGCACCTGCTCACGAGCTCCTCCATGCTAAAAAGCTTCTATGCCTATCTACCCGTTCGCTATGCGGACATGTTGCGTTAGGAAGCTCTGCCGGTCCTTAGTCCGGGGACTAGGGAAAGCTGGGAATTTTACTTATTTAACTAATTCTGTTATTGATTTTTAAGTATTTTGACTTTTTAACATTGTGACACTACAAAATGAATGTGAAGTAATATTTAATTATTTAAAATTGTTAACTTCATTGATTCAACAGGACATACGTCAGTAAGTAAAGCCAGTAAGTCCTCAATAATATTATGAATACCAAAATACTCTTTATAAATTCTTTATTTAATCCACCTTTTTACCTATCCGGTTCAGTTGCTTCACCAACATCCCTTTCTAAATCCTTATTACTTAAATTGATAATTTAATATTTAACCCAAGAAAAAGCCATTTCAAAGAATCAAGGCATTTGCCAAAAATTATTAACTTAAATTAGGGCGATATGATACTATAGCTAGTAAAATACAAAGATAGGAAATTTAATTAATGAGCGACATACAAATAAGTGGATGGCGTGCCGTGGCATTGGCTGGCTGGCATGGCATGGCATGTCCTGCCGGATCCTGGATCGCCGCAAAATTCATTGAAATTACCGAGCGTGAAATGAGCAGCTGTCACAGCGGCACAAAGGAGACACACTGAACGAACGACTCAGACGAGTCCTGTCCGACATGCAAAGCCAGCGAATCCGACAAAGAACGGAGACACACGGATCCGGTTCTGAATTCCGCACCAAAATTATCTCGGGGGTAAGTTTCTAGACATTACTATTAAATTTATGTAAAACGTAAATTAATAAATAATAATATTTAGCAACAATTAAATTAATGATTTAACTTCGAACTTTAGTGTTGTTTATATTTTTATATCTTTCTTTTGTGATTTCAGAAAAGCGATTTTCCTGGAGGAATTCTCGAGAGGAAACCCAGAACGACCCGATCTGTCTGTGAGGAGATGAGAGCACGGTGCGGCCCAGACAGACGGCGAATAGCAATTTGAAATTTCATTAAATTTGTCTTTCTGCACACGCTCTCCTTTGCCACCTTCGGTTTCTTTTTTTTTCGCAGCCATTGTTCGGTGGCGCTTCAGTGAATGGTGCGAAAACAAAAACGCGCCATGGAAATCAGCACAGATGACTTGGCAGCGCCTGCTCCTCGGAACAGTTGCGACCACCGAAAGTTTCGAATAAATTCAATCATGTCCACAATTTTGGCCCACAGTTTAGGCCATAAATTAGTGGGTGAGTGTGCATTGCAGGGTAAGGGAGCTGTTAATTCCCGCAATCAGCAGCGGCATTGTTGGCCCCGGCATAAATCTGGTCAAGCGATAAGTCCATGTCAGGTCGAGCACACATAACATAAGTATTGTCCAAGCCGGAAATGTCCGCAGTCCGGATAGCGACTTCAAGGAGTCGGAGCAACAAGCGACTGAAAGATAAAATCCCTTTTCCTTTTTGCGTTTCTCGTGCGGATTTGTGCGCTCCCTAAAGTGCAGGAAAGTACAAATGCCGTGACATTCAGACATCGGAGCTGGGAAATGGTGAAAAAAGGAGCTGGGACTGGGCTGGGGCTGGGAGATACGTAAATTTGCCAAGTGAGTAAAAATGTGAAAATGTGTTGGCATTAACAATGCCAAAGCTGGGCTTAGATAAAACGTGAATGTAAAGAGGATAAGAGCGGAAAAACGAAAGCAAGGACTGCAGGAGGAGTGGGAAAAGGAGGAAGGAACAGAAGCTGGGCAGGTGACCGACCACTCAGTCTCACACTGCCGTGGGTGTAGAAGCATTCACTCAATGCCTGAATACTTTCAGTCTCAACCAGTCGCCGGCTAAGGTGAATGTGTAAAGAATGTTAGCAGCGGTCCAGCACAAACAACTATCAAAATAAACGACCCTTATAATAATAGACATGATTAGAAAATAGTTTTACCAACTGGTTTCTGATGAGTAATAAGCATGAAGCTGAGGACTGCAGTCAGTGCATTTTCTCCGGGCTTTTACTTTCGCGTTGTCCTGTGGCAAATGGCTCCTGCGGGGATTTTCTACAACTTGGTCCACAAAACCCCCTCAGAGTACATCCATGTGCGTGTGAGCAATGCTCCCCGAGCATGCCAAGACCCAAGTTCTTAGACATGTGTCGCTCGTTGTTCGGCACAATGTTCTGCGTTGTCAGCAAAGTCCTGGCCTTGACTTAATTTATGCTCCGCAGAAGGTTGCCGATATGCATAAACATGTGTTGGGCGCTCAACTGAGGCGTATAAATGTCTTGCTAATGACACTCATCCACCCACAACGAAACACCCGCACAAGAAAGTCCAATTGTTATTTAAATTGCGTGTTGACTTTGCTTAAAGTCAAACATTCGAACGGATTCCGGGAAGGGCTAGCAATTTATGCGATACGGATGCGGATACGGATAGGGATCTGGGGGATTCCGCCGCACACAAGGGGACTCCAACTTAAACTCGGGCTGAGACTCGGGGCTCGCAGACAATCGACAGTGAAAACTCAGCCAGAAAACCACTAACGAGCACATTTACCCTGCATTTTTTGCACCACTTTTTTGGTGCCTCGTTGTGTGTTCTTGTTTCGCCTATTTCCATTCATGTCTTCCACTTCATTCATTCTTGTGTTTCTGGGCCCTCTCCATTTCAGTCTTTTTGGCTTTTGGTTTTCGGTGTTTCTGCGGTCACACACTCCGAATGCATTACCAGCTGCATGTGGCTAAGTGGAAGAGGAAGAGGAAGTGGAAGTGGAAGGGCTTCCGGATGAGCACGAGGGCGGTGGCCAGTGAATATGGGTTCAAAGACCCTCTTATGTATCCTTGTTGAGAGCAGTTTTGATTTTTTTCCACAACTTGCTGTTGTGGCATTTTGAAAATATAAATAAATAAATGTGTTTTTTAAATAAAAAATAATACGAGGATTTTTTTTAAAGAGTTTCAGGTTTAAATTTAATTCCTGTTATACTTGTTAAAGGTTTTTTATATGCTAAAATTTTGTTGACAACTGGAAAACCTCTTTAACAAATATTGGCAACAAAGTGTATTAGAGCTTCGCTCCAGTAAAGCAAAATTTCTTCTTATTTTTGGCCTAGTTTTCCGCCATCCGCGACTCCTGTTGCAGTTGGTCGTAACTCCATTTGGCACTCGTTTCATTAGCGTGTGGCCAGGCTGAGGCCACTTGCAGCCTGACCAGCAGACAGCCGCCAAAAGCCGGACTGACACCAGTCAATTTGGTGGCTTAAAGCCCCCGAAGCTCACTCGGACTCACAACTAATGCTTCTCTCTAATTATTTCGACATTTTTGGTTCGGAAAAAAGTTTGCAATAAAATCGAAAATTGTTTTCTCTTAATTAGATTTTTCCGAGCAAAATCGTTAAATCGTATTTCATGTTAATTTGAAAATTCCCCAGCATCACCGAGCCCAGGGCCCCGGCAAACTGTCGATGGGAATAAAATAAACCAATTTCCCCATCGTCGCATTGCTGAAGGCTTCCTGTTCGACACGAAGCTGGGCCTCGAGGGGGGCTGACCGCAGACGCGGATGTGTGTACCGAAATTTGGCATGAAAATGAAAATGAAAACGAAAACGGAAAGGAAAACTTTTGCTGCCGCCGCCCAACCCTTGGCGCGACCCAAACCGAAAGTTGTGTAAATGTGCGGGATTTGACTCGGGAAAGCATAAATTTCAATACGGCCAAAATGTCACGCTTCCGCACCCCGAAAGCCAACCAAAAAGTCGAAAACCAGGCTGGCAAATTGAAATAGAAACAATTTGGAGCGGTTTTCGGGCCCTGCACTGGCCCTGCTGCTGCGCTCCTCGGCTCCGACTATTCGCCGGTGCACGTTTTAACCCAATTTTCGGTGCTCGCCCAGCCACGTGGCTTTTAATTGAGCTCCGACCGTCAGTCACATCTAATTATAATTGCCCACGATGGGTGTTCCTCCGTTCATTCACTCCTCCACACCTTTGCTCATCTACTGCTTCCCTCCCTCCACTGGGCTTCTTTTGGCCAAGGTAATATTTCAATGTTATCGTGCCAGTCATCGTCACGTTCACGCCGCCAGGTATTATCATCGGAAGAAGCCTTCTCGCCCGGCAGCCACCCTTCCTGTTCCTGTTCCTGCTTCTGCTTCTCGTCCTCATCCGCGTCCTGTTCCGACCACTTTCTCCACTTGGGCTTTCCCTGTCGCCTCCGGAGGCCTTACAAAGGCCACGGCAAGGAACCGCCGACTGGCTTTTGTAACTGAAATTAGGAGCTCTTCGTGTTGGGTTCATTTTTCCATGTCAGATTTTGACACTTCTGACGCGGCTGCCCTGGCCTAGGGTACAGTGCGTTTCAAAGCCAAATGCCATATGCAATGTCTCTATATATATTTTTTAATTTACTGTGGGTCCCCTTAAAAAAACGTTGATTTCCCTTTTATTTTTATATTATTTATTATTTCTTATCAATATTTTGGCTTGTCAGTACAGCAATTTTCACTTTCCCAGACTTCAAGACCTGTTAAATGATATTAATAAACTGTCTCGCATAATTAAAATCTCGTAATAAATATATATTTTCATTATCAGCTGGTACCTATTCTTATTTCCGCCACCTTCTGATCCCTCATTGCGCTTTCAGACCTTTCCTCCGCTGCCATTGCCTGAATATTCGCTGGAAAAAAGTGGTTTGCTTATAAGCAGAGTAATGTGCACTTTTGGGGTTTTTGCGGGTTGACAGTGAATGGGTTGCAGTTGAGCTTTTCTAGTTGAAAAAGGGAAATTTATGAGTACTTGCGGGCAATGTGCATTCCCCTGCAAACCTCTCTCCCATTCACATTCGCATTCGCCAGAATCTCACTTGCTTGCATGGAAATAAATGAGGAAATTCATGGGAGTGAATATTCTTGTTTGAGAGTCTTTTGTTATTTCATCAAAAGAGAGTATTCTTTGATGGAAATTTATGTTACAAACATCACATATATTTTTAGGTTCACAGTTTCAAATAATAATACATTTTCTTTTCGTTATGAGCAATCGGAACGAAGTCAAGCCTTCCGCAGGTGCAGAACCATCAAAGGCATCGCCATTTGAAGGCCAAGGAGCTTCTGGCCGGAAGGCTCCACCTAGTCGGTACATTCAGACCAGTAAGGAATGCGAAGGCACTCACTCAAACTTAATGCTGATTAGTCCATGTCTCCTGCAGCCGAGGAGGAAAAGTCTTCGGCCTTCGAGAAGTGTGCTGTGTTCATTTGCTGGATCTTCGTAGTTCTCTTCTTTCCCTTGTCGCTGTGCTGTTGTATCATCGTCGTTCCGGAGTACATCCGCCTGATCATCCTGCGCCTGGGTCGCCTCCGTAAGGGCGCCAAGGGTCCCGGACTGGTGTTTTGCCTTCCGTGCATCGATGGTGTCCAAGCGGTGGATATGCGTACCGATGTCTACAAAGTTTGGCCCCAGGATGTGCTCACCAAGGACTCGGTGACAATCACCGTGAACGCCGTCATTTACTATTGCATCTATGACGCCATCGACTCGATCATCCAAGTGGACAACGTGAACGAGGCCACCCTGATGATAGCCAAGGTCACACTGCGCAATATCGTCGGCTCCAAGACGCTTAACGTGCTGCTAACCTCCAGACAGGCGCTCTCCCGTGAGATCCAGGAAGCGGTCGCTGAGATAACTGCCCGATGGGGCGTGCGAATGGAACGGGTTGACTTGTATGGATCCTTTTGGCATAATCTTACTATCATTATTAATTTAAGTGGTGGTCCTCCATAGAATGGATATTATATTACCTCCCAGTCTGGAGAGATCCCTGGCCAGCGAGGCGGAGGCTGTAAGGGAAGCTCGTGCCAAGATCATTTTGGCAGAGGGCGAGCTTAAGGCATCAAAGGCCCTGAAGGAGGCATCCGATGTGATGGCCCAAAACAAGATCACTCTGCAGGTAAACTCTAAAAGGTCTTGTATAGAATGGTAAACTCATCCTATGACTTAGCTAAGGCATCTTCAGATTCTCTCCTCGATCGCCACAGAGCGAAGGGTCAGAATTATTTACCCCATACCCATGGAGATAATGGAGCCTTTCTTGGATACTAAGGGGCCACTAACGGCAAGTAGATCTGGTGGCGGCGGCGGTGCTAGTGGAAGTAGCGGTGCTGGTAGAAGTGGCGGTGGCGGCAATATCCTGTCCGATTTCTTCATTGGTGAAACAGACGAGACCGAACCCAGGGGTAAGGAAGCCACAGAGCCAAAGGGGCAAGACGAGCCAGGACCTCATTCCAATGCAGCAAGCAATCTAAGGTCCTCGTGTAAGTATTTTAGACCAAGTGTTTTGCGATCCTTGTTTTTAATGTTTTATTTATTCAGTCGTCGCTGTAGATATGGATCGAATTCAGAAAAGTCCATTGAGTATGTCATAAACTTATTTTGTACAGAAAAATCCCTTAACAATTTACCTCAGATTTAATGCAAAGGGACGACGCTGCCAGGACGAGCACACCAGGTGAGCAATATATAGATGGGGAGAGTGACTCGGAGCATCGACACCCCCTAACCCCTGCTAGCCAGAATTTCAGGTCCAGTGGGGCGCCTGACGTTTATGGACCTGGAATCTTATCGGAACTTCCTGCGAGTTCGCAGGTAATCAGCCCGCGGCTGGCAGTATCCTGGCAGCAGGACAATGGGACGTGGCAAGGCCAAGCGTGAAATGAGCAACAGTCACGTCAGCCGATGGGCTACGAACTTGATTGAGGGCATTATCCTTGCTATTCACTCACCGGAGCGACATTGACACTGCCACTGAATGGCCTCCGAGCGGTTTTTTGTGGCACGATAAAAAATAGATGAATACGTGGTATTTTTCACTCGCGCTGCCTGACGACGGCCCGGGTGGCAATTTATCACTTTTAATAAATTGGCAGTTTTCAAGTCGATACTTCAATGACGGTGTAAAATATGGCTAATCCTCTATCAGTAAAAATAGCGCTTAAATATGGAATGTAACTTTGAGCCGCAAATTCCTGGCACGTTTAAGGTCCCTGTCGACATTCCTGAAATTATAATTGAATTAGAAATTAGAAATTCCAAAGACCCGAGAAGTACAGCGGCAATTGTCAAGCGCTCACCAATTAAATCACAATTACCGCAGACAGCAAAAATGTACTCAAAAGTCACTCAACATTGCTGGGCTTAACATTATGAATTGGCTCAACTTTGCACATTTATTATTTAATTTGCACAAGGCAAAAAGTTGCCACAAAGTGGGCTGGACGTGCCAGGGCGTGGCGGGGTGGGGCTGGGCGTTAATGCACTTCAACGTACGGCTGAGCACGTGTTGGAGCTGCGCCCCGTAAATTAGCAACGGAAGTTTTTGAGCTAATGTGCAAGAAATGGCAAAGAAATCAAAGGAAGAGCCAGCCGGTTCACCCCACAAAGGCCGCGGCCTTAAAAATAGCTTCAAATATGAAAAGTCATAATTAAGAAATTTGAATTGGCTCGTTGCTTTGCTATTATAATTTATAATTTACAAGGAGTCAGGCAGGCGTTCAGTTTACAATTTAACGTTTGGATAACATTGGAGCTGGCACACGTGGCGTATGAGTAATTAGCATTTGCTGCTTTAAGGAACTCTACTGCAATCAAAACCTGAAATGGCTCCCGGGGCTAGACACTAAGTTAAATACAATAAATCCGCTATTAACCAGATTCAGTTTTAGTTAGTTTAGAAAGTACATAGGGCCAGACCTGGCATATAGTATGCGTCGAAATTATGCACACATCTGGGCAAAGAAGTACACTGAACGAGAGAAAGTTTCTGATGTTACCTTCGGGGTCCTTAACTTCAGACCTTTGGCTGGCTTTCGCCTTTTTCTGGCACATCGTTAGCGCGACTTTTGTCGGGTGTGTGGGTGGGCTTGGGGCGCTACTTTGTCGCTGTTTGTGTTTGTTCTGTGGGCGAGCGTGCGTAAGTTTGTCTGCGTGTTCATTGCTAGCTTTCGGTGCGTGTTTGAGCACACACGCACACACTCTCACATACAGGTGGGGTAGAGTCAGAGTCACCTGTGCCCACCTGTTCTGCGTACGTGTTTATCCATCTGGCACTGGAGAGGCCAACTGTGTGTGTGTGTGCTTGAGTCGGCAGCTGCTGTTTGCCCGCTGCAGCAATGCAAATTCTGATTTGATTTATGCAAATGGCACATGCAGCAGTGGGAGTGAAAGTAGGAGTAGAAGCGGGAGCAGCTTCTGCTCCTGGCAGCCTGTATTTGCACTTGCCACTCGCGCCAAGTGGCCAGCAGCAGCAGCAGTAGCAGCAGCCAAATAAGCAATCTCCCTTGTGTGCCTCTGAGTGGGTGCAGATGGAGCACAAAGGTCCCATTTCCCCCGGGCTAGAGATTCTTTAATTCGCATTTAAACAAAACGCTGACAAATGCCATTGGATTTGGCATGTTTGGCTTCTCTTGCTTGTGACTTGCACTTGACATTTGCTCATTTCAGTTGACCATCTCCCATGTCATACCCAGGCCCTTCTCGTACACTGAAATCCCAAAAAAATTAAGTGAATTAAAGCAACGTTTTTTCTATCCGGAAACCTGACACAGAGACAGTATTTCCTGTACTACTTCCTCCAGCAAAAAAAGAATGAATTTCTCCCTTGATTTAAACTAAAACCACGTTCACCGAGAATCAAATGGAAATTTAGAGTGGCTGTTTCTTTGCCTGTAACTCCACTGGCCTCGCAATCATCCGGACTCGCTCCGGTTGACATATGTGGCACTGTGACCGTAAATGTTCTGCCATCTGTTAACCCGGAGACAGACCCGGACCCCGAAGAAGGGGCTGACGGGGATCGGGAGCTGGTAGCTGGGCACCAGAGGTTTCAACTGTCACTCAGATCCCAGCGCTTTGGTTTAAGCATTTCCTCCTTTTTTAGCTTATCCCACTGTGACCTCAGGGCCGGGATTTTGCTTTTTGGGGATTTTATTGACTTGGCGAAGGAGCGGGAAATGCGCCTTTTTCTCTCTCTGTCTCTGGCTACTTTTTCGCTTTCATGTTTGTCATTGTCAATCTCATTTATCGACATCCGTTTAATGTCCAGCAATTTGAATGGGGCAGACCTGTGTGCCATTCAGTGCCTTACTTTATCATTCGCATTCCGGTTCAAGGTTGGATCGGATTTTCTGAAGCCCTTCAATGGAGGTTGTCTTACATCCGTTTAGGTTTAGTTAGCAGCCAGATTGATGACTTTTATCGAGGAAAAAAAGAGAATTTTGATTTTGGGGGTGAAATCCCTCATATCTAATCGGGGTGCATAGTGTTTTTGGTCAAGAAATTCGATTAGTTTATAGTTACAAAGTAAAAGAGCGCAGTTTTTTATAACCAATAAATGTAGAACAGAAATTGTATTTAAAATGAGTATTATATGTTTAACAAGACCAAAAAAGTTATATGTCTCGTGGTTACACTTAGGGAAACAAAGGCATTATTTAAGCTTCTCAACAAGCCTCCAACACAGGCGTCAGCCCTAAGAAAACCTAAAGTGCTTGCCTGCCGAGAAAGGTGTCTGCAAACAATCACCCTAGGAGGTAGTGCCTCCAATTGGCAGTGGGAATGAATTTCTCTGAACCTGCCGAACAAAAACATTCTCAGCTAAACAAGCTGTAAGCTGCCTGGTAATTGAAGCTGCATTGTTTGGCACATATCCAAAGGAGGCTCCAATCCTGGCATTGCACATTCCCAGCCACTGAGCTGGGCAGGAGGAGGAGGCCGGGGCTGGAAGGAGGCCACAATTGTGTAGGCAAACAATGGGGAACCGCAGGAGAATCCCGCCGAGTGGAGATTGAGGAAGGGACCGACTTGGGCTTGTGAAAATTAACAAGACATTTATGCGGGGACACACACAAAGGTGCGCCTTCGTCGACAATCGTATCCGCATCTGGCTGACACACGACTGTTTTGGCATAAATTAGCTGGGACAGGAATGTTAAGACCAGAGCGGAGTCGGAGAGCCTCCAAGGAACCTGAACACATGTCCTTCGGTTGTCAAACAGGTAGAAAGAAATAACTTGCAAACACTTCCCGGACAAACCCCTTGGCCACAAACTGAAATGCGACGCGAGCAAGGAAACCGAAATGCAAATTGCTTGTCGCAAAGTTGGCAGTCATAACTAACTCGGCGAAGACGGCGACTGAAATTTGTTTGCCAACAACGGGAAGCTGGAACTCCAGCCCTTAATGAGCACAGGGGCTGTGGGGATGCGTCCCTCCCCGGGATTGTAAGGTAATGTTGGCAGAAACTTTCCATCAACTGCCTGGCGGAGCTCTCCACCTCGAGCCTTCCATACCGAGTCGCGCCAAAATTGTCAACAGCCGAGGATTTGGCGTGAGTTCCGGTGGGAGAAGAAAAAGCCAGCGCGAGAAAAGGGGCCAGCTCCGTGGGAACTTCAGTTTCATTAACTAAGTGCTCCATACCAATTAAGTTTTGTGCATTTTGGAATAATATAAATTAATTAGAATATGCTAATGAGGCCAGTCTCCGTCCGCCATTACCGTGCATGGCCAACTGGGCCGAGCTCGCCTCGGTGCGAGTCAATTGACTTGAATAAATTAGCGCCAGCGGATGCAGGCTCAAAGCCGGGACAGTTGGCTTTAACCGTCTATTGACCCGGTCTTCATTTTCCATTCCCCCCTTCAAGGAGGGTTTTCTATTCAAGAGCTCTGTACAAATATAGGCTGTTTAATTCAGAGGCATATAAATGTCAAGAGTCTAGACTGTGGACCACCCAAGGAGACAGCAACGCCAAGATTTGATCGAATTTAATGATTATTTAGCACTTTAAATATACCGAAGTCAAGAGTCCTCTAGGCACTCATTAATCATTGTACAGACCTCAAGCGTTTTAGTAATTTGCTTCCATAAATCCGGTTATTCAGTGTTCAACCTGTCAGTCTCTGCCTCACCTCATCGATGCCATTGGCTTTAAACTCCCGGGGACAACACATTTGCTCGCATATATCTGTTAAGTTGTTAGCTCATCCTTCAGCATCCTTAAGCACGCCACGTGTTTGAAGTCCCCGATGAGCAGAGACGATCTGGCTTTGACTGCAACTCCCATTCGTTTCCATCGAATGTCTCACTAAAGACATCGTTTCGTTGTGGAAATGTGAAGATAAAGTCATTCAAACCCGAAAATGGCAACGACTATTGCATAAATTCGGGGCCCGAGAGGCATTGGGCCACGTCGTATTCTAATTCGATGATGGCAGCACACGCAGACAGGCATTCGACCTGGCCGGAACCCCTCGTTCTCCGCCTCGTCTGGCCGGGATTGTCTGCGCAGCTGTCTGGAACAGTGCACTCTCTCATTGGCAATGGCAAACGTTCTCTGGCCTGAAATTGGCAGGAAGGAAGGAAGGTGGCCAGCCAGTCAGTCAGTCAGTCAGTCAGCCAGGATCCATTCGGATTCCGACCAGGCCAAGCAGCAGGCGTCAATATAGCCAACTTTACGTCGAGGTGCTTCGCTTCTGGCTGCAATCGCATTAAACCATTTTCGGGGACAGGCAGACGACAAATTCTCATCTATTTTTTCCCCTGAAGATATTGATTTGTCTGCAATTCGAAATTTCCTTAGAATTTGGCAAATAGCAAAACAAATTACTGGTCTAAAATCCAATTGTTAGCCAAGGAAAAATCAATTAAGTAATGAAAGAAAATAAAACTGAAATCGTTCCATTTCCATTTCACAAAAGTTTGTTGTGACTGCGAGTCCTTCAGCTCCTGCCGCTGGGCCACAAAAATTAATTGTGTTTAAATAATTATCACAATTAAATTCTTGTTGGCACATGACTGCACTTAATCGCCATTGTTTGCCGGTCGGCCAAGTAGTTTTGACTTGTCGCCCTCCAGACTCTAAGCTTCGGCTTCTGCCTAATCAGACAAATTGATCAGAAATCAGCACCTGCTTGGGGGCCCATTTCGGAAGTGTTGAGTGGAGTTGACATCAGTCTCAATTAAGGCCAGTGAATCCGTAATTATCCGTAATGGAGCAAAATTAATTTCTTATCGGAACATTACGGCAATATGGCCTCATCTCGCCCGACACAATTAAGGTCCGCAATTTAATTGCAAACAACACCCCGCCGTCTACACACTGTACAAGGCTATAAAACTTGTAATTGTCTTGGGTCATGAATTTGAATTGGTTATAAATCAGAAATGTAACTCAAAGAACAAGCAATAAAGGAACAGAATTTGGTCAAACCTGTTTTTGTTTAAAAGAAAAGAAATTTTGTGAAAAGAAAATTTAAATGGAAATTACAAATTGTAGTATATCTTCTATATTAGGCCATTTACCTTATTTTAAATCTTAATGGAACAAAGATTTATTTTCCCATAAGTGAGAAATTATATTTTTAATTTAGCAAATTTGTCTATATACAAACTATTTCTCTACCAAGACACAAAAAGAAAAAAAAAGACCATGCCTAATTTGGTATTTAACAATCGCTTCCAGCAGCAGCTGCATCACCAGCTCCGGGGCCAGGAGCGGGACCATCCCCCGGATCAGGAGCATTTGCAGAACCCCCGCAAGCACTATCACCAGCTCCGGCTCCAGATCCAGCTCGGTCGCCTTCATCCTCGTCGTCGTCCGACAGCAGATCGGAGAGACTGAGGTCCGAGGAATGCTTCTCGAGGCCCTCCTCGACTAGGTTACGCGGGTCGGACGGCAGAGGCAGGGCGTACATCTTTACGCATACCATGACGTGCTCACGAAAGAGCTGCTCCGAATGCTTCATGATGGCGGCGGCCCGGTGATTGAGCGGGTCATGCGGATTCGGGTGGCGCAGCAGCTGCGGCAGAAAGGTGTCGAAGATGTTTACCAGGTCGTAGCTAGCCGACCAGGCCTGCTTGAATGCATTTAAGCAGACCAGTCCCGAGGTGAACTCAATGTTCGGGTGCAGAATCTTTGTGACGAAGCGGACGCGCGGAGCCTTCAGCGGATACTCCAGCGGCATGGACAAGTTCACGGTCCACACGCCGCCCTGATAGATGCTGCCCAGCGGCCCCTCGAAGCGCACGTTCAGGTTGGCCATGTTGTCATCCGCCACAATGTGATAGCCCGACGCCAGCAGCCGGTTCACGTCCCGGAGCAGGCGCCGCCCAGCCATCGGCGACGTTGTGCTTACCACCACGTTGGCCATCGGTATCCAGGCGTCCTGTGCTGTTTCCGAGTCGGAACTACTGGGATTTGGAGTGCACTCGTCTGCTACACAGAGGTACCTTCAAAACTATGCATCTGTCGGAGGTGATATTCATGAGTTTTCAACCGACTGGGGCTGAAAATGCAGATCCATACTTACACATTAAATGAAACCAGAATTTTGTTATTTTTTCATTGGAATTTTCTATGAAACATAGAATCAGAGCCTACTCGAGCCTTAAAGCCCAAATATATGCTTTGTCTGATAAAGAAATCTACTTCTGATAGATGGGAGATACTTTCATTTTTGAAAATGTCTAGAAAATGTAGAAATATTTCAGTTTGAATTGTAGTTGGTATCAGTAAAAGATAAGTAAATAAATGTACACAAATAAAGTGTTCGAGTTTATTTCTTCGGGTTAAGTTTATTTCTTCGGGTGCAGTCGTTTTTGCTAACCCAAACTTTTTTTGTATAAGTATGCCACAAAAATATTGACCAAAAATCAAGTACACATGTCAATTGTCAGGCTGTGTTTTAGCTTTAAAAATGTTACAAACTTAACATCTATATCCATCTGCACTAAAAAATAGAGGTCAAACAGACAATTTATCACCTATTTACGACCAAGTTAACCCAGAAACTGAGAGTCGTGAAAGTGAAAGTAAAAACAATGCTCAAATTTATTTAGTTTACCCTTTTCTGGCGTACTTCCTTTGCATTTTTTCGACGATGTCGCACTGCGTCTAAGCGGATTTTGGCACTGGGCCGAGTGTTCATTAATTGGGCGTGGGTCAGAAGGTTTGTGGAAAAAGTTTTGGCCATACTGCCAACTGCTTGTAATTGGGCATCGGGGAGGGCACTGGATATCCCAGGACGGGATGGGATGTCCTTGTGGCACCGAGCTGATTCCTGATTGCTGGCCATAAATCAAAGATCGTCTGCTGCCGTTTCCATAAAGGAAGCTGCGATAACTCCGACGGCAGCCCGATGCGGAGTGCATTAAAGTTAAATGGACTCGGACTAAATGCTGCAAATTGCTGCCATAACCAACAGTCATGGATACACGAGGAGCGTGTATCTGCGTATCTGTACGTGTATCTGTAGCTACAGCCCGTACTCGTAAATGTATCTGTATCTGTGCATCTGCTACAATGGCCGGAGCTGAAACAATGGTAAATAACGACTAGAAAATTGTAAAAAATGTTGACAATGTTTCTCATGGCTGGCAAATCCTTTGGCCCGAAGCTTTATTTTTAGTGCGACAGTAAATGCGTCACTCCCTATCTCTGTCTCCATATCTCCATCTCTATCCTGGCCCCAGCAGCCGTCTCTCTCGCTCCCTCCCTCGCCCCGTCTGGGTCTGGAATGCGCTTTGTGCAGTTTTCACAGTTGAGTGCGCTCATTGTTTTCGCTGTCAGCGAGCGGCGCGTCGACAATGAATAATTAGAATTTCGTTGAAGGTCCATTGCTCATTTCCCCATCCCCATTTATGCCGACTAGAAGCCCCCCTTAAGGCCGCGTGAAACACCACGCCAGTGTTTGCCAGGGCCAATTCATGAGACTTTTAATTTGCTGGCCATGGCAGCGACAGCAAATCAAACAAAACCGATTTGGGATTACGCCCGAAAGCCCTGCGAAATCTGAAATGGGTTCGCTAGGAAAGGTCGCCAAATTTCCAATAATCTATATCTGCGTGATCGGTTCAATTGAGCTGGCCGTTGGCACGGTGATAAAGCGATTCTCGTAGTTGAATGATTTTTGATTATAGGCCTTTCGGAATTTGTTAGTTTTTGATTTGCCTGCGGCAGGGCTTACTTTTTGGAAACTAATTTGGATATAATTAATTTATTTTAAATTTGATTGTTAAGCTAATAAAAACTGATATGGAACTATATAATGGCTACTATAAAATATTCTATAAGAAATACAAAGCAAGTATGCAAAGTATCGACCTTTAAAGATTAATAATTTTGATAAAACAATTCCCTGCAAGTTTATAAATATACCCATAGCTTTAAAATTAGGCAGTCGGCTTTCATCCCGATGCCTTTATTTCCCATAAATGTAATTTCACAGAGTGTAAAATTAGCCAGATATATTTCGGGCATTGAAATTCAAAGCTTGCCGCCGTTATGGCATTTATTCCACAATTTTCACTTGAATCTGAGTCCGAGAAACCAGAGATGGCGAGAAATGGC
Source organism: Drosophila ogumai (assembly GCA_018904815.1). Taxonomy (NCBI): domain Eukaryota; kingdom Metazoa; phylum Arthropoda; class Insecta; order Diptera; family Drosophilidae; genus Drosophila; species Drosophila ogumai. The sequence continues at coordinate 89,044 of JAEIIJ010011164.1, read as the reverse complement.
GCGACTTCAATGTGATTTTGGAGTGCATAAATAAAATCTGGAATAGATGCCATTAAGAGCATTTTAGCCGCCATTAAAGCAATATGGAAGCCCCCGCCCAGGGGCCGGTCGCAGACTATTATGCCAAGAAATACGATTATCGCGTAAAATTAACGCGAAATTAATGCAAACTACGAGCGCCGCGCCGCGGATGAGTCGCGGCGAGTCGGATGGGGGGGAGGGCTATCTACTTGGCGGAGGATGAGCATTAAGGAGCAATCTCAACATGGGCGTTAATTTCGCGAATTGTAATCAACTGGGAACGGCGCGGTAATGAAGCTGTTTCGGCACCCCGGCATTGACCACGTCAAAGTCAACACTTCAACAAGTGCAAACAGGCCGCGGGACGGACAAAAATGTCCCGTCCAGCCCGGGCCCGAAAACAATGGCCGGGCTAAGGGAGGAACCCAAACTCCTGGCTTTGCCTCCTGCGATCCGCAGGACACAAAACAATGGACCGACTAAAACAATGGCGAGCGAGAAAAGGTAACCGCGAAAAGGATAACTCAAAAGCCAGGAACATAGCAGGACCAGCGCAGCACAGGACACAGGACAAACCGCAACCGCAGGACTAACCCCCTGGCATTTTGGCAACATTCCATAACTCACCCCCCGCCCAAGCACTTGCCCCCGGGGCCTCAATGGTCCGCCCGGTGGAGGAGCACTTCCTACGCTTCCACCATTTCCTCTCCCGCAGTGGAAGCGAAACTCACACAAATTTGTTAAATTAACTTGATAATTTTTAATGAAATTCTCGCAGCAGGCGCTGCGCTGAACAACAAATTTTGGCCAATAAAGCTGGAATTAAATGGGATTTTCGTTGTCATCGATAATAAAGCTGCATAGAAGATTATAAATCGAATTTATTATCCTTTGATTTATGCATGCTGTTTACGTTGAACTGTCAACCGATGCTTAATTGCATTTTTAAAGTCCATTTGGTGAGATAAAACGTGGTATTTCCTATATAAAGTAACAACTTAGAACCTAGTCCAGGCATAAAATCAAAATTATTATTTAAACTACTTTAAGACTTATTTAAATTCAATTTCATATTTTGCTTACCTTTATGTTATTCCTAATATTAAAAATACCCTTGATTTCTAAAGGCAAACTCTGAAAAATCCAATTTCAAACAGAAATTTTTCCCGCTTTACTTTGCTATGCAAATATTTTTATTGCAGGAATAGTGAAACGTGAAGAGGCAAAAATAATTGTTTAAACCAAAATTAAGGGGAAACTTAAAGGCAAAGAAGCCGCGGGAGAGCGGAAAAGTGGCGGCAACACTCCGGCAAAGAGCCAAGACTAGGGGGTACGGGGAACAAAGTAAATTGTTGCTGTTCCCCTGGTAATAAAATATTTGTCGAGCGCCATTTACAAAGTCATTTTCAAGCTCAATGTACTTTCAAAGTAATGCGCTCCACCTGCCCGCGTTTAGACCTCCTTCCGCCGCCTTCCTGCCCCCCAGTTGTTCTAGTTTTTATTGCCTGCGCTCGCCATTTTACGGTCTCGTTTCAGGTTGCTTGCCCCGGATGAGGATGAGGATGATGCTGATGGTCCTGCCACTTTGGCAGTGCTTTTTAGGTGCGATATTTGAGGCATCAGCAGTGCCGGGAGCGTCGAGAGCGTCGCTTGCCTTGCTAAACACGTGCTTTCATTTAAAACGCCGTAAATATGTCGCGTAAATACACGCATTTTTCGTTTGATGACATTTGGCCGGGGCCATATGTAACCCGTATTCCATTTTTATTGAATATTTTTCATTGCGATCGAGGTACGAGATTCGAAATTGCGTGAGCCACATCCCAAAGAGTTGGGCAACCTTGGAAGTTTTAGAGGAGAAACAGCAATTGTTGAGCATAAGCCACAAAAATGGTGAAAAATTCATTTGCTGTTCTAAAAAAAAAAAAATTACGCATTCGCCTATGTGGACTAAAAGTTGATATAAATATTACGTATACGCCACGGTGGATTTTAAGAAATTACTAACAATTGTTACACATTTCAATGAATATATTGTAAGAAAGTTATGAATATATACTTAAGAGTGAAAATTAAAGAAAAATCGATATATTGTAGAGAATATAAAAAGTTCTATAACAGTTACGCAGACTTTTAAAGCCAAAGAAATTTAAACACGAATTACACTTAATTAAAGAAAATTGAAAAAGGGATGTTAATGAGTTCGCATCGCTTCTGCAGTCTACCAAATAAGATCTTTTCCACATATGCCACAGGAAGCACAACATATGCCATCGTGTAATCTTGCCCCCTGTGTCTTCCAGATTAACCCATATTCCCATATTGAACATATGTCAGTCAGGACCTCACTGCAGAGTGAAAAAATAAGGAAAGTGGTCTGTGGAAAAAGAGTAAATGCAACTTCATGACCAAAAGACGTGCAAAGTGCTGGCGATTATGCCAGTCATAAACCGATTAGGTCGCATGAATATTTATGGACGGACGCGACAAGAGCGCAGCCCCGAGGAGGAGTTGAAGCTGGAAATGCGACTGAAGCTGAATAGAATGCAACAAGCGGGGAAATTTTCCATTAGTCTGGTCTTAATCATATTTTCCTGAAGCGACCGTAGGGAAGACTACTTGAAGAGACTGCAATAAATGGGCGGAAAATAAACCTTGGCTTAAAGCTGAGAAAACTGAGCAGCGTTCGTTCGAGTTGCATTACCTTGTGCATCCTTATTCAATCTAATTTACCAGAACTGCACAAAGATTCCTTTTGCGTTTCAATAAAAGTAGATTCCACAAGTTGTTTTCAAAAAATAGTAAGTGCTTGCCATCGTTTTGGTGAATATATATTAAAACCTCAACGCAAATGTTTGTGTGGCAAGTAAACATTTTTTTTTGTATTCCTTCGTAGCTGCTTTTGACAGCTTTTTGTTTGCTTTTTGTTGTTTCAAGCAAACCCAACAATAGGGAAAATCAATAACACGTTTTTCTTCGTTTCATTTGCTGCAATATAAATAAAACATTTGCATTTAAAAGGCTTTTCATCGCTCGATCAGAATCCCAGTTGGCAAACAATATTTTTTCCCTTATCCACTGTCATTGTGAGGGCACATGATGAATGGTAATTCCCCGGTCCATCATCGGTACCCAAAAGCAAACTGTCACCCAATGGATACTCATAGATGGAAATGTAATGCGTGTATCTTCCCATCCATCACGTTGAGGGGCTGTCTTGACCTTCGCAAGCAGATTACAAGGGGGTGGGGCCAGAGATTTCGGCTTGCTGAATTATGCCGGGAATGGATTGAATCGATTTTAATCGCTCCCATAAGCGAGTGCAGTCAAGTGCTCAATAAAACACACGCGAGTCCTGCTGCGCAACGTCTTCCGCAGGAAGCCAATGATCCTGGGGTGGGCGTGTGTGTTTTTGTATTGCTTCAGTTGATTTGTTCGCCGATAAATCTCTTTATCGCCATAATCGTTAAATCGTTCATTCGTCACGGACTTTGATTGCTCCCACCAGCCAACAATGAACTTGGCTTCCGTTTAACCGTGGATAGAAATTTAATAGGACTAAAAGAAAATAGAGAAGCCTTTTTCCTGTACTCGGGGAATATTAGTATATATATTATTCTTCGGTATTTAATCTATAAGGCCTTTTAAAAAAATTTAAATATAAGATTAAGGGCTTTATTTATCCTAGTTCCTATTCAAAAGGGGTAACTAATATGTAGGCTCTATATTAATATCAGTATTTAATAATTATTTATATTTAAACACTTTGAATTTATTATATTAATACTATACAGTACAAAGTTCAATTTTACCCACTGTTACCAAAGGCGCTGACTTGTGTCGTGTCGTTCATCCCATAGTTGAGTTCACACAATATACTCACCGATTCCTAGAAGCCAAAGTCTTTTGTATTTTGCAAAATGTGAGTACATTGATGAACTGGCAACTAGAAAATAATAATAATTTAATAAGCGCCCTTGGAAATAGTACAAGACTCAATTGTCAACCTCATGGGGAACTGCATCCCCCAGGAGTTGGCTGCACCAAAAATTTTGCAAATTACTTTGGCAAAATAATGTAAACGACAGATGAAACAGCACAGCCTGCAGCATCAACAGCTTGGTAAACAAATTTCCATTCGTCGCTGAACAATTGTACAAAATTGCATATGGGTGAGAAACATTTGTGTGTGTGTAATGTTTTACAAATTTTCTGATTTATTGTAAAAGTTTTTATGCGCATTTCAGTCTCTGTTCAAATAGTTGGTGCGAGATATGTGTGTGCAAGTCGGACTGTGTGTTGACGGGCACATGACAGTCCGACTGTGAATATGTACATATGCGAATGTTCCAGCAGTGTTTGCTCAGCGAGCAAAATGCAATTAGAGCGTAGGAAAGCTTACAACTAAAGCGGTAAAAGTGCTTAGTGAAGGTCAGCCAGACGCTTGGTTCTCTACAGAATTTATATTTAGTTAATATCCTAACCCACATGTTCGCTTCACGCGCCAGCAGCTATAATTTGTAATTAAAACCCAGCAAATTGAGCAGGATAATTAAATGAATTTCGCTGCAAAAATATGCTAAGCTTGTGAACAAAGCTGTGGGCTATTAAGGTGCTGGAAAATGTGGAAAGTGCACCTAAAATTGATATTTTATTGACTTTCCTTTAACTTTGTTTTCGTTAAACAAACGTTTTAAATGCAACCAAAACTTAATTTTGGCTTTAGGTGACTCAAAAAAGTATTCAAGCACGAAATTCTACAACTCTCTTAAAACGATTTTAAATATTTTCGCTCAAATAAATGCAACCACAAATCCAATGCCAATTCCTCTGGCCCACAAAAGTATGCAACGAGACTTTTCTCAACACAAACAAAGCCAAGTTCATCGAACTTGGCCGCAAACAAAGCCAGCTTAAACGCATTTATAAACATTGCAAAACCTCACCACAAAGCTTGGGATTATTTGAAAAGAATATTTACATTTATAGTCAAAAGTCAGCTGAAATTTTCCTCAAGCTCGGCGGGACATTTTTCTTGATCTGTGCTGTCTGAATGTTTTTAATTTCAATTTTCGCTTTGTTTTCCAGGCCGGCTGTGTGTCATCTTGATTGACAAATTGAAACAAATAGCTGAAGATATATCACACGAGTGCGAAATGTATTGATTTTCGGCTGGGAGGAGCCCCACGACATCGAAATGGAGGAGTTCAGGGCCAAGCTTCATAGAAACAGATGCTGCTACTCCTGCTCCTCATGCTCCTCCTGCTGATGTAAGATGAACTTAATTTATCCAGTTTCTGTTACTCAATTCAGCAGTTTGGCTTAGTTTTGTATGAGCTGAATTATTAATGAATGCCCGACTGTAACACAACAGGAGGTCAGTGCCGAGCGGAATTTATTGTGCGCCGACAGTTGTATTGTGTCAAAATTTGTTACCAAACGAATGCCAGAACAATAATAAATTAATTAAGACGAGTCGCAGCCGAGAAAAGGCCCTGCAGCACGTGCCGCAAATGTGTAATCACTAATTAAAGCGAGTGCAGCTCCTTAAAGGCTCCCGCCTTTTGCCTTAAGGTCCTCGCATATCCTGTCGTATCCTGGCATATCTTATCTGAGTGCCGGCCAGACCAAGCCGAGTGGAAAGCACAACTCGCCATTTGACTTCTCCGCGCAAACAAAGGCCCACAGCAGGCACCGAGGACACCTTGGACCTGCGATGATAATAAAGAGGACACGCAGATAAGGATAAGCGAGAACTGCAGTCCATTCACCAAAACCTAATTCAACGAACAATAGAACAGAGCTCGGCCAGCTGGGAACGATGCTAATGAAGCAGATGCTGATGACGTTGATGATGACGATGACAAAAATGGGATACCAAATTGCAAACAATGCCGCAAACTTTTCCAACTCGTAATTAAGGCACAAGTGTAATCACAGTGAGTGCCTAGGCGATGGCTATGAAAGGGCAGAGCACCGATAGAAACCGAAGGAAACCTTATGGCTTTTGAACTGCCTCTCACATTACGCATACGCCACATGTGCCTCACTTCAGGCGTGCACCGATTTATTGCCTCTCAACCTGTCAGAGGACCCTTCATCAGCCATCCACTCAATTGCTGCTCAATTGAGAATCTGAATGCGGTAATCAATCATACACAGGGAAAACACATTTTTTAATTAAACTAACATTTCAATACATTAAAAAGGATCACTGTGGTATTGTTCTACAAAGGAATTGATTAAACGAAGGTCTTTATTACTTTTACACTTAATATTTAAAAAATGTAGTCTTGTTCCATGTCTTATAAGTAGGTTGTAAGTGTATTTTCTCTTTTTCAATGCGTCATTTATCCATTGCTCTTGGCAGTTGCATTTCGGTTGACTTGTAATTGCTCACTCTATTTATCACAGGCTCTGCATTGGTTTTATTACTGAAAAACAGCTTTTTTGATATTATTTTCTAAAGCGTTGAATTATAATAAAATTCTTGGGCTAATTAAAGTTGAATATTAACCAAAAAATTGGAAAAAGGAGTTTAAATAACCCTGGGAGTTTCGCATTTCACGTTGCAAGGGACGTTAAAATAAACTGAAAACAAATCGCACACAGCGAGTTGGTGGGGAACCCACCACAGGAGGTATTCACTCCATCTTATGTCTTTCCGGAACAGAAGATATTCGTTCACAGCCCATCCTCCTTCCCATCCTCATCTTCCTTTCCCTGGGTGTGTTTGCCCTGCGTTGCTGAGCGGAAAAATGGCGAATATAATCGCAATTATTTTGACCTGCCGGCACTCTTAGCACATTCCGCCAGGTAAAACTATGTGCGAATATTTCTTCGACTGGAAAATGAAATAGTGAACGTTAGAGAGAAAGAGAAAATGTAGAAAAATGCGCGACGCAAAAAAGCAGAAAAATGTTAGAGTAAAGAATCAACCACTTTCAGGAAGCTATGTTTGAAGAGCACTTAAAACTGTTTAGAAGAATATTTTTCCATATCAAACATTCTAAGCGGTAAATAAATCGGTTCGCTTTAAATAGAAAAATTATTATTTGTAGAATATATGACACACATTTCAAGGCATTAAATAAACATTAATTCCGGACAATTTTGGAGCCCAGCGAATCAACTCTCATTAGCCTGAAATATACAAATATTTACGGGCATTTATCTGAACAACTGGATGTAGAATGCATTGTTTTAATTAACCTGTAATTAAAACAGATTTAATTTAACACGTGTTCATTGCATTTGATGGGCCAATGAATACGAGTGGCATATTGAAATAATTAAACAATTAAATGGTACAACTAACCATGGCACATGTTCCATAAATAATCAAATGGGCTTTTCAATTATCCTCGTTTAATTTGAGCCGCATCCCAGGACATCAGTAAATCATGTAAGTCATTAGCTACACATATATTTAAAAGTGGCAGAGATCTGTTGGAAGAAGCCATTGTGCAATTTATTTGAGTATCTGGCGGACCTAAAAACTTCCTGGAAACTGTCAAATGGAAGCCAACAGTTACTGCCACTCAGTCAGTGGCTTTGTCCTTGTCCTCCTTGGGCCAGTCTTTGTTTAGAGAGGAAGAACTGTAATTTTCCTGCGTTCCCGGAAAACTTTTCACTCTGCCAAACACAAACATATATATACTCGTACACACACTCTTTAGTCTATAGTTATTTTCCACAATGTCTGATGTGTTTGCCTGCGAGTTGCTTTCGTCGGCAGCGACTGCAACTTATTTTGCATATCTTAAAAAATAGAACATACGCAGATCCCGCAGCAGCCTCGGTCCGCGCCAGAGACCATTATAATACAATAACATCCCAAGGCCGGAGGGACTGCAAACTGGGGTTTGATAGCGACTCGAGTGCAGCTGCTGTCGCAGCCATAAAGTTTTTGGTCTATAAGGAAGTTATTGCATTCCCCACTCTGCTTCCTTTCTGGCCAAGGCAAAAATTCACATCCCGCAAACTGTGAGTCCCCGTATGTGCTCTCTGACAATGAAAGTGATTACGGAGATATGGGGCTCAAAAAGAAGCTCCTCCGGGAAATAAGGAGCAGTCACTCAAGCTGACTTCTTCAACTTTGCCCGGAAGTTAATGAAACAAGAGCGGAAAGACAAGCCCCAAGCCAAAATTCACAGCAGGCACTAAAGTGGTTTCTGGCGAATATATAAAAGTAAGTTAAAATACAAATAATAAAGCAGTATTAAATAATTTTAACTATTTACCAACTTAATAATTACCCAGGGGATTTTCTTAAGGGTAAAAAGAAAAACCCCGCCGTTTTCAAATTGATTTGTTTGTCCTCTCCTTATACATATATTAGAGCTTATTTCTAAATACTCGTTTCAATTTGCCATACAAAAACTCAGCTTAAAAATTTCCTAGTAATAATAAAATACCTTATGGCTTCTGCTCGATTTCAGGAAATCTTTAATGCAATATTTTGCTCAGTCATTACACCCATTGAACTCCGTTTCCAGTGGGGCGGGGCCAGTGCCATAGCTTGGTCAGTTTTAAAATATCCCCACATAGTTGCATGCCAGACACAATTTTGCACAATTTTTAATCTACGGTTTTGCTTTCCTCCCAGCGAGCGGACGTTGTGGGTGGCTGGAAAGCACTTTCACATTACTTTTGTTTTAATATTGCAGCAAATGGCTGAAAGCAGCTTGGCATATGTGTGAACATTCTATATGACTGCTGCCACACACGCACACCCTTGAAAACATCTATTGTTTTATTATGCCCTGCATTGTAAATTAAAAGGGTATATTGAGCTCTGAATAGTATTCATCTTAAAAACAAGTAGAACTTGATATAGTCCAGGAAGAACTATAATATTTTTTGTATTTATTGAATTCTAAAATTATAATAATTACTATTTTAAAATATATTTCCCAAGAATACTTATTCTAAACTTGAACATAAACAATATTGTTTTGGATATACAAAATATTTATTATTACTAATTGAAAACGCATTTCTTAAATACAGTTTCTATTACTAGGTACCTTAAAGTCGTTACTTTTATATTTCAATATTTTTTGTGATTTATTTTCCATTTTTTTTTTTCTTTTGTGGTCTGGCCAAGCGGCGGGACAGTAGCGGCCACATGGACAGGAACAGGGTTGATGCGGATGTGTTTTATTCGCACTCTCACGCTGACACACACCACCCACCAAGCTAGGGGTGTGCGTGCTCAAGTGGGTAAATTTGTGTGTGTGCCTCGCTTTCCCTTTCCGGCAGCCAAGGCCGCAGAAGCAGGATCCGAGGAGGCGAGAGCGTGCTTCTGCATTTCGCCTGCCCCAAACAATTTCAAATTATGTTTGAAAAAATATACAAAAAAGGAAAAAAAAACTCTCAAATACTCACATGCTGGGGAAGCAGCGCAGTGAATTGCAATAAAAAAAGTTTTTTCTGATTTCCCTCAACAATAAAATAACTGTGCGGGAAAATAGTAAATACTTTTATTAAAACGTTTTGCAGCTTATTTTTGGCCCCAACTTGTGTAAACATATTTCAACTTTTATCATTTACATTCTCTCCCGCCTCCACTTTCATCGGAAACCTCTCATGCTCTCCAAGCAATTAATAATAAGTTAAGAACCAGGGGAAAAAAGTTCATGATCGCATTATTATACTCATAAAATAAATCGGGAAATTTATTCATGTGAGTGAGCAGCAGCTGTAATATAAAGATTCGATTGTCGTTTTAAGTCATTTAAAAGCTTAATTTAAGTTAATAAATTGTAGTAAGTAAGTTTCCTATTATATGATAATTATAATACTTTTTATATGTGAAAATATATAAAATTATTCCTTCTGCAACGCATTTCCACTTCCCTCTTAGCTTTCCCCTCTAGTTTTTCATTACTGGATCTCCCTCACTAGGTCACTTGTTATGTGGGGCGAATATGTATAGTGCTGTGTATTGAAAAAATTAAAATTCAAGTGAGTGGAAACTGGGGACCCAGCTTAGCCGACCCCCAGGACCAAGAAGAGGTTGAATAATAAAAATAACAATAAAATATCACTTATTGAAATAACGGCTCGTGCCTATGAAACAAAAACTGGGGAATACAATCGGAATGAGTGTGCGAGAAGCCAAAGCCAAACAAGGGAGAAAAAGCTTGAACACAGAAATCAATCAGTTGATGGAATGCTTTTATAGAAATTACAATAATCACGAGTATCTTCCCTCGAAATTCATGGCGGGGGAATTCCAAGCTCACATTAATATTGTTGATTTGGCCAGATTGATACGTTTTACTGATGCTGCATGCTCGCCCAAAAATTCAATTTACAGATTACACGTGGCAAACTATTGAGTACTCCATTGAAGCTCCATTGAAGCCTTCGCCAAAGTGTAACATAAGCTAGAGGGAGGCCTTAATTAATAATTTTAATTGCGAGCCACTTGGATTACGCGACTGATTTATGATACACTTGAACGTGGGCTCGCTGGAGACCCTTTTGGCGGCCGGGGAAATGGAAACAAGACACGTTTTTGCTGAGCGACAACATCAAAGCTATAGAAATGCGATTTATATCTGCTTACACCATAATTAATACTCTCTTGGGGTTCCAACCAAGCGCTTATCAAAGCGACTCAGAGACAAGCCGGCAAATGTCAGTCAGCCAAAGCAATTACCACATGCCAGCCACACGCATCTATATGTTAATGCCACATAAAAATGGTATTCTCACTCCCCGGAGTTCATCATACACTCATTTCTCTTAAGATAAGAAAATCAAATAAATAAAAATAATATCAAAAAAATGTAAGGAAAGGATGTCTCTATTTATACACGATTTTGTTCCGAGTGTAGATGTTAGAAAAATACTGGGAACTTTGCAGTACATCACGGCTGAACTTACAATGTCTTCGTTCTGTGACTCAGTTTCACCTTTCATTTCTTATCACTCTTTTTCTCTTCTTTATGGATTGCCTTACAAAGTTCTAAAGAGGAGATGGACTTGGGCCTTTCGATGGGTGCCCCCAAGGCCCGGGCCCAAATCAGCTGCGAGAGCACACCCAATGCCCGGGACACGCCAAACAGTACCGTGTAGTACTGCATCTCATTGAAGGAGTAGTGCTGCAGCAGGACGCCCGAGTGGGCATCCACATTCGGGTAGGGATTGGCCACCTTCCCCAGCTTCCCCAGGACCTCTGGCACGATCTTCCATAGGCGGGTCACCAGCTTAACGCCGGGATCATCCTTGCAGTGCTTCATGGCGAAATCGTTCTGCAGGGTAAATCGAGGATCGGTGACCCGCAGAACAGCATGCCCATAGCCGGGAATAACCTGCGAATAAGACGATTAATTCAAAAGATACATGGAAATATATATAAATATATATATTACCCGACCGCTCTTGAGCGTGTCGTCGATAAACTTTCTTAGCTGATCATCCGTGGGCTCATCACCGATGTCCTTCCTCAGTTTGGTTAGCCAGACAAGCACTTCCTGGTTGGCCAGTCCGTGAAGGATGCCAGCCAGGCCACACATGCTGGCCGAAAAGCATAGATAGGGATTGCTTAGAGCCGAGCCCACCAAGTGGGAGGCGTGGGCCGAGACGTTGCCACTCTCGTGATCCGCATGTATGACCAAGTAGAGGCGCATCAGATCGGGAAAGACTTTGTGATCGATTCCCAGCATGCGGGCGTAGTTCCCGGACCAGTCTTGCTCCTTGTCGGTCTCGCGTATTCCATTACCGTCCTTGAATACGTTCTGGTAGATGACAGATGCCACAGTGGGCAGATAGGCGCACAGGTTCATTGCGTCCTCGTAGATGTACTTCCAGTAGTCTTGTCGCTTGGCGCCTTTATTGTAAGCTTCGACGAATTTGCTTTCCGGATCGAGGCAGGCAATTGCTGCGCTAAACTGCGCCATAGGATGAATCTTCTTGTCCATTGAGTCCAATACCTTCAGGCAGTAACTTGGCACTTTGCTCCGCTTAATCCACTCCTTGGTCACCTCTTCCGCCTCCTCTTTTGTGGGAAGCCTTCCTGTGGTCAGAAGAAAGAAGCAACCCTCGGGTGTGCCCTCCTTTGAGCCCTCCACTACGCGTGGCAGCTGTTCGCAGACATCCTTGAGCGGGTAGCCGCGATAGGAGATACCCGTGTCCTTGTCCAGGCTGAGACAACATTAGTAATACATTTGGTAGTTCCATAAACCAAACCAACCTGGAGGTATCGCATATAAGGAGTGGCAGACCCCGCATGCCACCTATCACGCTGTTGATGGTGACCTGTGCGATAGTCTTATTTCCGTGGAGATTCTTCGTGTTCAGAAACCATTCTCGCAACTCGGGTATCTTCTTGTCCAGTTCGGCCTTTATGCCCGATTCCCCACTGCCATTCGAGTCGCCATATGATCTTACCGTGATGGGGTGTAAGGGAGTGTTGGATAAGCAATTGGAACAGCATATTTTGGCTAGTTTCAAATGGCTTGAATAAGTTATAGACTTCTGCATGATGGAAAGCGGAAGTTGAACCGGAAACAGAACGGATTAAAAGGCCAAAAGTATAAGTAAGTAAGTAAATAAGGTGATGAATGATTCTAAAATAAAAAGCTTTTATGCAACCGTTAGTGATTTTTCACAGCCTTCTGATTATGAATATAAAAAAACATTTAAAAACACCAAGGAACCCACAAGGAGACACAGAATATATAAACAAGTTTGGATATAAAAAATTATAGAATTTTTATCTAAGTCAAGCACTCATTTTAAAAGTTAAATGTGATCTTTCAATTTAATTGACTGAGGTCAATGTAGGTCTAAATTGTTGTCAACAATATGTCATATTTTTGCAGGGACAAACTTTGGCTGCAGACACACAAAATTAATTCCTGTTTGTTTGTCGCTTAACGGAATTTCTGGGTCATTTGTGTGGCACCAAAGCCGAACTGCAACGAAAACAGAAGGCCAGCCACCCACAGTGGCGCCCCCGGCTGGGACCACTCTCCGTATGAAATGGCAAAAAATTAAATATCTATTTGTAGTTTCGAGCATTGGGGAATTTCTGCGTTACTTTGGCTCATCTGCCAGGAACAGAGCACCAGCCGGGAGGGATTGCAAGTTGTGAGTGAGTGGAATTGGTACTTTGGCAGCGTTTTTCATGCATATGCCATTGCCATCGCCCCCCGATGAGCTGCACTTTGGGGAATTTTTCGGTTTTTACTCAACAAATTTATATTTGTTTGTTTGTCGTTCTGATTTTGTCCGGCTTTGGGGCAATCAGCGCACAAAAGGCTGAGAGTGAGAAAAAAATCATAAAACTTTGCCTTTAATTAAAACATATTTTACAAGCACACATTCAGAGCGCAAAAAAAAAAGGATTTAAATATAGAAAAAATATTTTTGCGCCGCTTCACTAACAGTCATCAAATGGAAATTAAAACTTTATCGCTCCGCAGCACTCGCTAGGCTCCTCCATGCAATATCCACCGCCCTCAGGCTCTGTAAATGGCCATTCAGTCAACAAGTATCCCACTTTGGCTTTATCCACTCATTATTCCCCCTTTTTTGGTGCACACATTTTGCATTTTATTAATTAACATTCAATTAGCGAAAACGATGGCGGCCCTGGCGCATTCAAGTGGCATTTAAGCTATTCACCAATTTTTGTAAGCGCACTATTCAAATGGCCCAAATGCAGTCTCCTCCTTTGCGCCCAAAAGCAAAGTTTTTCCATAAAATACCATTCGTTTTTTTCACAGTTTTAGTTTTATCTCTTTTTCAAATGGACTTAGTTTGCTGCTTTCAATATTTTTTGCTCGACACTGTAAATAATAGTAAATAAGCGGAGAAGGGAATTATAATGAGTAATTAGAATATAAAGTGGTGGAATAAATTGGAATATTTTAATTATTATTAAAAATAAGTGAGGTTTAAAGACATGCATTCTTTAAACAATACAATTTCAATTGAAATATTAAATAAGAAAAGGGTATGATTAATTTATTAATTATAAAAAGGTATTTAACATATAAAAAGTCACGGTTTATTAAAATTAATGTGCTGTGTAATGTGAAGTTTACATTTTTAAAAAATATTTAACAGAGAAGAGCATTTTTCGAAGTAATTACAGCTCTGCCTGCATTTTTTCTATACCTTGCAAAGTTTAAATATTTGAAAACATTTTAATTTAAATCATAATTTTTTCCAAGTGCCCCGGACTTTGCCTGCATTTTTTCTGTGTCCTTGTTGTTTGCTATAAATTTCATGGCCTGAGTTTTCCTTCCGCTTCAGCTTTGGTGTTTGGTTCATTACAAGCTTAAATAATTTTCCTCTCGGTTCTGCAAAGACAAAGGCGAGGAGAATGCAAAAGCGAAAGCTTGAAGTGGACAACGCCCTTGAATGCGAAATCGAATTTCGCACTTAAGCAGCTGTCAGCAACGGTATCTGTCTTGGCCCGGCCCAGGACCCTTTCTCCCAACGCCACTCTGGGTCTGGACCCGCTCTGTTTTTCCCCACGAACTGAAAGTTGCATCATGGACAAGTTGTAAGCAGAAAAAAAAGGGAAATATAAAGGAGCGGAGGCAAAAGGTTGAAAACAATTTTGTTGCCCTAATGCATAATAGAAAGTGTCGTATCCATGGCAGCAAAAGTTTAAAATCATTTTATTAACTTAACTTTGTTGCACGGCCAAACGCAATAAGCCAACTTCGGGCAGGGCCGGGGTGGTCAGATAAATAGAGAGCTATTCGTAGTTGGTAATATCTAGAGCGATCTGTTTTTTCCGAAATTATTCCGTTTACTAGAAGCTGCAATTGCATTTCATTCGCTTTCGAAGAATTCTTTTAACGGGGAATGTCATATGCAAATGCAATTACAATACTTTTGGCTCCCCAACTTCGGTTTTCTATTAACCCCGTGGAACCCCAACGAGGCCTTGGGAGCTGGGGTCCTCTGCAGGACGTGTCCGTGAGCGAGTGCTCGGCTTGCTTCTTCACGAACTTTGACGTTTCCACTAATGAAAGCCCACATGTAGTACGTGTGTGAGAGTCAAGGAGTTTTCGCTTAGGTTGATATTGCTTCTTGGCTTTTGTTGACATCACGTCGAACCTGTTACGGGTGTCACTTCGATTTGCCCTCTTTTTTCGGGAATATCTCACGTGTCCGGGAGGAGGTCAGGGTGAGTCGCCGATTCTGACAAATAGGGTAGCAAGGTAACAGGGATGTGGCCACCTCGAAGGTCACACGATTTGGGTGGAGGTTCAAAATGTCAACCGTTGAGCAGGTTGCGTCTTAGTCATGATTAATTTGGTCAAATTAGTGATTGGGCCATCAGAGGTGGGCTTGAGAGGTAGCTTAAGGAACCTTAAATCAATGGTTTTTCACGCCAAAATCATTATCTTTGCCTAACTGCTAATGGTTGCTATTTACCAATGTGTGCGTGTTTTTTTTTTTTTTTGTAATTTCTGAAATCATGGCATCTCTTACATATTCAAGTCATTAATTGGTTTTTGGGACTATAAAATTACAAGCCTCCTTTAAAATCGAATTTCAGTTAAAAAGGTAATTTAAATACGAAAAAGGGTTAACTTCCTGAGAGTCTTCTGGTCTAAAGGTTTTCAGTGGTTTAAATTAAAATGTTTACATTGTGCAAAGTAGGTCGATGGCACGCATCGCTTACCGCTGAAACGTTTCATTATTTTACAACCAGCTCCCAGCACTTCAATGCATGGATCACGGAGCGTGTTCGGTGCCTCTGTTTATGATAGGAAAATGTTTATACTCGTTGAAATATGCCCTTAAATTTTCCATATTTGTTTACGACGGCCGCCCGGAATCAATGTTAAATTGCACTCGAGGGCAGCCTGACTGTGAGCCGAGATTGTTAATAAATGTTTTATTGCCGCTTGGCTCAATTATTCATTAAACTGCGCAGCTACCTTTCGCTTGCACTGAGTGACTGACTGATTAAACGGCTGGATAAGCCCGTACATAATGAGTAATTAAGCGGTTAAGTGCCGCGCATAAAAGCCTCGAGTTCTGAGTCCTGAGCTCTGGGTCCTTCAGCCCATTCGAAAAGGATGCCCGTATCCCTACAGATTTATGCCAAGCACAGACCGCACAAGCAGCGTCGAATGGATTTCTTTAAAAATAAAAGCAAATCAAAGTGAAATACATTCAAGCACCATTTGGTCGGCAAGTGTTTGCTACAGTACCCGGGGATCCAACAAGTTATTCAGCCCGCCAAAGATGCTTTTATCCAGCAGTTGCCGCGCAGACAGAGCCGGGAAGGAAATGCGGCCAAGTGGTGAGCAGTTAGCACAGCACACATGTGCTCCACCTCCACCTCAGCATCCAGTTCCCGCCACTTGTGCTATGTGATGGTACATACATATATTCTGTGGGTCTGTGGGCCAAATTGAGTATTAAGTATTTTGAAATTTTTTTGTGAAATAAAAGAAAAACGCAGCGAAAAATGGCAAAGGGAGAATGAAGGCAGCAGGAAGTGGTCCACACAGACACGGACCCGAGACAGGCGGAAGCGGAAGCACTCACATTACTCAACATACCGAAAGTAGCCCAGCGAGAACTTTCAGACTGATGACGACGACTCCACCTCGACCCATCTCATCCCATTTCCACCCACACATTGATGTAATGCTGGCCTCGGGTTCACCAGGTGAATGCTTTAAAGTGGTCGAAGGAAAAGAGTAAAGATATTCAGGGTTTTGACCCACCTAGCCACGTGTAAAAATAAGCAGGTCTGAAGTCTTGTGCAATATTTAAATTACTTTGTTATTTAAAATGTTTATGGAGTAATGCACTTTATGAAGAATCTCGTATGCTCAAATAAAGCTAAGTAACCATAATACCTTTTATGATTTTATGCTCTTCTCATTCGCTTGACCTTTGGCTGTGAATATACTTCTAGACATCAATTTAGTTTTATGGCCATATCTTACGTATTCTACTTGCCCCAAGGGATCCATTTGCGATGATCCCTTTTGGCATTCGAAGTTATTTATCTGCATGTTAGGATTTTGAACAACTCGGAGAACGATTTTCCCTGATTAGGTTTAGAGAAGTTTTTGTTACCTAAATAAAATTGGCCAATTTATGATGATTTTTGTGCCCATTTTTGTATCGAGTCTAAGTCAGTCAATTAAATTGTTTGACCCTTAAACCAGCCAAATGGGAGTTCTGCCCCGCAATTGCGTCATTGCGGCTGCCTTTTGGCCATTTCTCTTTCAATCTCCGCCTGTGTCCAGCCCAGCTTGTGCCGCATTTCGGCCGCACTCCATTGCTCACTTTAAGTCTCGACATTTTGACTCGCAAATTAAAATAAATGGCATCACATTTTTTTTTTCGTCAGATTTCTGCTGTTGTGCTCCATCTCCCTTATCTGCTTCTCTCTTTCAAAAGCGGATATTTAAGCGACATTGAGTTGACTTAATTCCAACACCCGGCAGCATCTTCAAGTTTTCCGTCCCGATAATGCGGGAAAACGGAAAAAATCAGGGCAAGGAAACGCGTCGTGGCCAACAAAAGGCCAAGTAATTTGATTGTAACAGATTTAATTACAAAGTTCCAGCCAAGTCGTGTGTTAAATTTGACCGAAAAGTTCATAAAAATGCATAATCTTAATGTCCGGCTAATGAGGCGTAAACAAGTCACGGGTTCGCTTAGGGGCGTGCTTTTAACTTTTCGTTTAATAAATTAAATGTAATTTGCTACGCAAATTGAGCGCAATTGGACAAAGACCAGAGATACAAAAGCGATGAAGCAGAATCTTTGTTATTGCAAAAAATTTACAAATAATTTAAGGTTAATTATTCGTACTATCTATGAAAAGAGTTGAAAAAATGAAGGCCAATTGTTTTTGCAAAAGAGTTAACTCAATTAAAAATAATTATAAAAAGAAGAAAACAATTCATGTCTTTTTTTTTGAAAATATTTCGCATTTATTTAATAATTTAAAAATCTACTTAATTCTTAGTTGTATTTCGTTGACTAAAATTGTAGATAAAAATAAAATGGTTTCTCTTTATTTGGTTTAATCGTTTACCTTTTACTTCCCCTCTTGTATACCAACAATTTGCACACTAAACTTAAGGTTGATGCCAACAATTTTCAACAGTTGGGTTTCTTGTCATGCAAAAATATGTACTCGAAATATTCTGCTTTATGTATTAAAAGGTATTTCCTATTCTAATCATATTAAAAAGCCACGTTTAAGTACCCATCTCAACCCACACTCGCTCTAATAATAAATCACTTTGACCTTTGTTACTGTTCGAACCCACAGCCCGCTAATTCGAATGTCCCTCCCCTCTATAACAACCAAAAAATTATGGGAATCCCACCTAGAGGAACCCAGCTAAAAGACTTAATTCTAGGGACTCTCTAAGGCATATGCAGGCTTTGCTTCTACAACTCTAATTAGGAACACAAAAGTGTGGACTCGTCTATCTGTAGGGTGTGTGTCGATTGTGTGGAGGGAGTATATAGAATATTGCTATGGACCTTAAGACGAGATTTCGTTCAGCTTTGGGTAGATAGGCTACACTGAGTTTTATTGGCTAAGCACACACAGCACGACATTAAGCAATTAAGTACACTTTTCAGCTTCCCAGTGACGTTTTAATCCCTATTTAACGTTAACCTATACTGCAGTAAAATCCATTCACTCAATCATTTAGGGGGTTCACACACTTAAATGCAGCCAACGATGAGATAAATATGTCTAAGAGATTTGTTTGTGCATTCATTTGGGGCTATGCAAGATAGTTTAGATGTTGTGACTTAGGATAGGCTTTCTATTGATTTCTTCGTCCTAGTTTTGGAGTTGTGAATTTAAACATAATGTCTTTGGATGATGATTTAAAAATACTTTGAAAATAATTACTGATAAACATAAGCTTAGACTTTAAAAACGGACAAAATTGGTATAAAGCCAAAGAATCTGCGTAATACTTGTTTTAGGTTCTTAGACTGCACACATTTATACACAAAACAAAATCAATCACACCCTTTTCCCTTAACTCTCTGCTGACTAAATGTTTAAACTTAACCTAACGTTCGTTGATTCAAATTCTTCATAGTGATTTTTGTTTGGTGTTTGTAGCGGAACACGCTAAAGCTTAGAGATTGATCGTGTCCAGGTCTTGGCAGGGGGCCCGAGGACTCAGGTCATCCGTGCCGACACTGCCCCTTCCACCATCTCCGGCACTTCCCCGCCCATCACCAGTGATGTCCGCCATGGACGAGTGATTCTGGTTCTGATTGTGTCGCAGACTCGTGTTGTTGTTGTTAGCCATGTGCTGGCCGGATACGTTGTTGGTCTTCGAGGCTGGGCCGTCGGCCGAGTTCAGGTTGTTGTGTAGCGCCTGCGTCTTCTTTGTGCCCAGGCCCAATGGGAAAGCGAAGTCCTGCGGCAGCTTGTGCATGATCTTGCCCGAGGTAATCAGCCTGCCAAAGCCCTCCTAAAAATAATAAGAATAAAGAATTAGAATCAGTGGGAGATAAGTTTAAAGGTATTCCCACCTGATGGGCAAAAGCGTAACCCGAGCGCACGGAGCGACGTCCGCGACGAGATGAAGCCGTACGCCGGACACTGCTTGAAGCCCTTGAATGAATCTTCTTCAGGGATTTTTGACGAATCTGTTAGAAAAAACATTTATTTAGCAACGAAAAGGAATAAAGTTTAAATGGCCCTTACCTTGTCCGATAGACTAGGATGCACATCCAGCAGATAAAACTTGTAGGCCAAGACAGGGGCCACTAGCACCATCACTGTGATCAGCATGGTAGCCCAGAAACTCAGATCCTTCATGGCCTGAGTTAAGGACCCTACATAGGGTCCCCCAATGACGTAGTTGTAGAAATAGTCCAGCACGAAATACCAAATCAAACTGCCCCAAATGGTCACATGGTTGACAACGGTCCAGTATGAGGTGTACAGAGATATCTAAAAATAATTCATTCAAAGAGTTAAGAAAGATTCGACTGATTAAGGAGTTTCACAAACCTGTGCTGTGTTGTCCACTATAAGGATGGTGGCTACCACGGCCCCCAGGGTCATGTGATCGCTCAGCACATAGCCATCATGCGATACGCCGTCCCTGTAGACCCCGTAAGGTATAAGGAACAGGATGAGCGAGGTGAAGGCGCCGTGCAATACGCTATAGATGAACTCCCGTATGTTGAACAGCTCGCTCTTCAGCCCCGGCGTATAGAGGCGTGGAAACTCCACACTGTTCTTGTCCGACACATCCTGCTCGAAGACGCCCAGCGCCAGGACCGGCAGTGATGTGTAAAACAGATTGTACACCGATATGAACATGGGATCGAACACCGTCTGCAATTAAGACAGAAATTAGTTGTGGCAAAGATTCCTTGCAGGTTTTTACCAAACTCACCTGAGCACTAAAGCCGCAGAAGAGCGAATACCAGCAATGGCACAGGGTAAATGCAAAGTTCTTGTAGAAAAAGTAGCGTAGAAACTTGCACATTCTATAGTAGGACCAGCGACCATGGACCAGCAGCAATCGCTCGAGGTAACGGAACTGGGCAATGGCATAGTCGCTGGACAGGACAGCCTGCAGGCCCTCCTGGCCGGAAATGCCAACACCAATATGGGCAGCTGTCAAAACAAAGAAAAGGTTGATGGATTTATTTCGCAAAGGATATCGACTCAGTCTCTTCTCTTACCCTTAATCATAGACACATCATTGGCGCCATCGCCAATGGCCAGAGTGACGGCGTTTTTGGCACGCTTAATTAGCTCGACGACCAGCGCCTTTTGCAGTGGCGTTACCCGGCAGCATATTACCGCCTTGCACTGGGAGGCGATGTCCAGAAACCTGATAAACTCCATTTATGATTTACATTTTTAATAAACAGAAAGAACAACTCACTTGGTCTCCAACTCTGGGGACAGGCAGTGCACCAAAGAGTGACCGTTGACCACCAGGGCAAAGCCGGTGTTCTCGTCCACCACAATGGAGGCGGCTCCTCCGTCCTCGCTCTTCTTCTCATCGCCAAACAAATTATTGCATTCAGCACTGTTTTGGAGATACAAAAACCCATGTTAATACCGGACTATTTAATGTTTTTTAACATAAACAAATGGGAATGGTATCAAGCAGAGTGGAGGTGGAATGTGAGTAGTGGTAGAGCTTAATGAGTTATATGTACAAAGATTTAGGCAGGCGTCTACTTGCGATGAGAGACAACGAACACGAAAAGCTATTTGTTAATGAACAATACTTGGACAGTGACTGTTTTGTTTTTGTGAAACTGGGTTTTTGTTTAAAGTTGGTAACTGCGTTTTCCATTTTTGTACAAGGCATGAAGAGGCACACAGACAGAACTCAAACAGATGCTTGGTGTTGTTGTTTTGGTTGGACGAAAATATAATTGTATATAGTTTACTTGACGGGCGGAACAAGCACCAATAGAGGGTTACATCCTTTGGTGGGTAGTACTAAAAGGGTCCCTTCTAACTACAATCACTCTTCTAGTTTGTAGAATAATGTAACCAAAATAATAAAACCTTCTTTAAAATAAGCATAAAACTATTCCATAGTCGTAAAAAAATTAATCATATTTAGGCCAAGTTGAGTTTAGATCACTTAGATACCATAAAACAAACACAAAATTAAAAAAAAAATAATAAAATAATTGCGGATTTTAGATACAACAGAGAATAGAGTAAGTTTACGACAGTTAGCTGAAGTAGAATTTGCTATAGAAAAAGACTTTCTAGCTCGTCTACTCGGGTTAATTTTCACTTTTAGCTAGAAATATATGCTTGGAAATTCGTTCAATTTGTATAGCTAAAACTATTGAGTTTTTAAGGATTGCCCTCTACCTGTCCGGTCCGCCCTTATTATCCTTAATTTTGTCATCCCACCTAAACGTAACCACCGAAATGGCAGGCGGTGGAGGCGGCGTGGGCGGCAGGTTTGACTCCTGCATGAAGGCCGAAGTTTGCGTCATGGTCACGCTCATCGGATCCATGCTCATGTCGCTATTCATACGGTCAAAGCCCTCGATTCCTGCAGGGTTAAAATAATAGCACAGTTCGATTTGCAATAGTCCATTGTTTGTTATCAGGCTTTATAAATATTGTCTCACTCACCGCCTGGTCGAAATCGATTGTATATTTTGATGGACTCCTTGAACTGTCTCAGCTGCTTTTCCACCTCCTCCACGGAGTTGCCGTCTACTATGAAGACATCCGCCAGCTCATCAGTGAGCAGTTGGCAGGAATAGCCAATGTTTATGGCCGTTTCTGAAGACAACACATTTTAATAAATACTTTAAAATATATTTTGTAAACGTTTCTCTGCCAATACTCACCCTGCTTGTCGCCAGTCAGGACCCAAATCTTAATGCCTGCATTCTGTAGATTCGCTATGGACTTGGGCACGCCATCCTGAAGCTTGTCCTCGATGGCAGTTACGCCCACCAGTTGCATATCGCTCTCGATCTCCTCATACATGGCGTTCAGCTTCTGCTCCCGCGAGTCCATGGAGAGAGCAGCCTCCTGCTGCCGACTCCGCCAGTCGTTGTAGTATTGCTCGGTCAGGCGACGTTCGGCCAGGACTAAAGTGCGCAGGCCCTCGCCAGCAAATTTCTGTGTAGAAAAAACACCATTAAAAAAGTGACGCCTGGTGACTCTAGAGAAAACCCACATTTAGGTGATCCTGGGTACGAGCCTTCAGGTCTTCCTGTCCGCCGTGCAGGCGGTCATATATCACATTGTCTGCTCCTTTGCAGTAGAGCACCACGGAGTCACCGCGCCGGAGGATCACAGACATCCGCTTGCGGACGTTGTTGAAGTCAAGGATGTTCAGGAGTTCGTAGTCCTGCAAAGTACATAAGCCTTATATATCTACTCTACCTTCACCCAACTCGCATCACTCACCTCCATCCGACCCATCACCTCGATGGTAATACTATTCGGTGTTCGTGTGCGAAAGACAAAGCCAAAGTTGCGGGCCGCCGAGACGAGGGCAGCCTCGTCGGGGCTCTGGGCCTGGTACTCCAGCCGACCGTCCACTGTCTCGGCCATGACCGTGTGGCACAGGGCGAGCAGGCGGAAAAACACGTGGGAGTGCTCCTCGTCCGACCTGACTGCATCCAGCAGCGTGCGATCGTACCATCGGAAGTCGCTCTCATGGTGCGGATTGGCCGAGAAGTCAACGCTTTGAAGGGCCTACGGAAAAGGGATTGGATTAAGCCGTTGTGCCAAGGATATCACAAAGTAACTGGTTTTGTATGTATTTATTTAGTATATATTCTGTACGTTAAGCAGAGCTCGGTTGTATACGATATTAAGCAGCAGCATTGTTAGATGTTATAAATAAGACCCAAAGTGTAAGAAACTATAGATTAGTAATGTGTTTTTGGTGTTTTAGTGTTTTGTTAAGAAAACTGTTAGCGATTCTAAATCTTACGGGTATTTTTCTGTATTTTGAAACATTTAATTAGTATATAATACTATGTGCAAGTTTTTTTTAAAATTATGTTTTATACATTTTTAAATACTTAGTTGTATTTGTTTACTTTATTTTTTGGTGAAAATTGATGTATTTACAACTCGCTTTTAAAAATAATTCGTATAGTTGTGCAAGAATTCTGATTTTCTAAGTAAAACAACTACAATTTTAATCTATTGCAATTAAACTAAGGACATAAAGTTTAAAATAACACAGGATGGAGGTAATAATGATGTTGATTAGATACTGTACAATAAGCTGAATGTATGAGTAATTTCTATTCAATGAAATGAGAATTATGGTAGCCAAAGGCCATTTAACATGGATCCTGGTCGAATCATCTTCGGCACACACACACTGAGATATGCATATTAACCACAGCGAGACACTACAATTTGTGTAAGGACGTGAATAGGACATGCAGAACATGCATACGTGCACTCTCTGAGGCGACGAACTCCAATTGGTGGCGAATGTGGTGGCATTGTGGTGGTGGTGCTGGGTGCTCGAGTCGTTTGAGTGCAGTGAGGACGATGGCTCCCCCTCGTGGTGATGGTGCTCGAGCTGACCGAAGGGGACACTCAGCGTGACTGTTGATGGGGATTTTCTGAACCGGATCTTCATCAGCCGCTTGCGATGGTGCTGTGGTTGGTTGTGCGTGGTGTTTGGTTCTGTCTGTTCGGAGTCATGCAAGATCTTTACTTTGTCGCAGCTGCTCGTGCGGGACAATTGGCGCTGCATCTGCCCGCTCCGCTTGAAGCAGCCACCCAATCCCCCGCTGCTGCTGCTTCTCCGGCTCTCGCTGCCGTTGGGTGGACTTAGGCTTTCGCCGGAGCCTCCGGCTGTACCTGCCGACAGCCTGGGCGACAGCCCGCCCGGGTCATCCTCCTGGCTTCGACTAGGCGCCGAGTATCGCACATGCTTGCGCCCCTGACGTCGCTCCGAAGGGTCCAGCGTCGGAGAGGCGATGGGATTGCTGGCCACTTGCGTGTCCCCGTCAGAGGTGACAACCACGGAACTCTTCTTGGCATGAACCTCGGCCTTGTGCACTAGGATGATGGGGGGTGGGGCTGCAGGTGGCGCTGCCGCAGCTCCACCTGCCGCTCTGGGAACGTTGTTGCTGGTGTTGTTGCTATTTTGGAAAATTGTTTGCTGCTATAACGAGTAATGTGAGTTGTTGTTTTTCTTTTTGTTCGGTTTGCACAATGCTAGACGCACAATTAGGCAGAGACACACACACATACACACACAATTGGGAGTGGGCGGGAGGGCCACAGGGAGATCAAAGTAAAAGTTTGGCTTGTTTGGCCAGGGGCTCAGTCTGGCTCAATCTTCCCTGGGCAGTCAGTGCGAGAAACGGACACCGAGACGACACACAAAACGATACGCCCGCAACCACGTTAGAGGTTAATTCACTTAGGAGACCCGAAACCCTTACATATCCGTGAACTCACCTCGGTTATCTCGATGAGCTCGCCGGTCCGGAGGTCAATCACATCGCCGTAGGTGCGACCGTTGATGCTGCACTTGTTAAACGTCATAATGTTCTGGGTGAGGGTGCCCGTCTTGTCCGAGAAGATGTACTGGATTTGGCCCAGCTCCTCGTTGAGCGTGGTGGTGCGGGCTTTGGCATAGGTATTGGTGGTGGCATAGTACATCTCCTCATCCCAGTTGATGAGGAACGACTGTACGAAGCGTATGACCTGCGTGGAAATAACCATTTAGTTTTCGATAGATCAAGGCTCGGTGCGAATCCAGAACATACCTCTACTGAAACGTAGAGAGAGATTGGCACAACTGTGTTTAAGACTATGGCATACGAGAAGAAAACCAGCAATCCGATGACTGTCGCCCCCGTAGGTATATAATCCTTGGGTATGATGTGCTCCCATGGCAGATACCGCTGGAAGTGCTGGCCAATCAGGCCCTCCCAGATGGCACATCCAATAGCGAAGAATGCGCATATAGAGACCAGGAACAGGACAATCTTAAAAGGATAATTGGTCAGTTATATACATAAAATCCTTAATTTTATGATTACGTTACCCCAATGATTATAAAGTTGAGCAGACGATCCACGCCAGTGCTCTTGAACTGTGTCTTTCCGGAATTCTGCATCAACTTGGTGTCCACTCCGGCGAAGACAACCACGCCGTAGCACCACTGTGTGTTCCGTAGGACACAGCCCCTCAGCAGGATTTTCTCGTTGTCCAGAGCGAACCTTTGACCTCGCCAAATCAAGGTGCCGTCGAACTTGTTCAGCAGGTTGTTGGGTCTCTCGCAGAGGATCTCGCCGTTAAAGTTCCAGAGCAGATCGTGACGGTCGCCCAGCTCGATGGTCTCCGTTAGGCACTGCTTCGCCTTGAGATTCGTCTCGCCATCCAGTTCTGCTGTCTCAATGAAACACAGGCCATTGGGCTCCGAGGTGGACAACAGCAGGATGTCGGCGGCCACGAACTGGTTGTTGTCCAGTCGGATGACGTCGCCCACCTGCACCTCGGACCACTTGGCTTCCACCAGCTTTCCATTGCGCAGAGTCTTTGACTTGCGATTGTTAACCTGCGAGTCGGACAGATGGCGTTGCTGAAAGAAAGGACATTTATTGTGATTTCTTGTGTATTTAATTTAACATTTATTTTATTTGATGGATATTTACTATATCATCGTAGGCGTCCTTAACCGCAGTTAGCGTGAGCACACCTATCAGGGGAATGGCTGTGGTCACGGGCGTGAGGGAGGAGATGGCAGGTATTAATTGCAGGACCAAAAGGCATAGGAAATAAAAGTTGGCTAGTCGTTGGAACTGCTCCAGAAGATTGAAGGGTAGAAACGTAAACAGCGAATACTTGGAGGTCTTGATGTAATTATTCTGTAAATATAATTTCTTCAATTAATCATTTTTATTTAAATATCGATGCCAGGATTCTTACGTGATATTTGAACTGCGCATTGAATTCTTTGTCATTCGCGCGGATTCTGCGTTCGTTTTCTGTGTAATACAAATAGATTATTAAATATTGTCGAAATTTTTGTTTAGTGTTTTGATTTTACATAGATTTCATTTGAAGTAAACTTAAGCTTAGTATTAGGTAACTACTTATTTCACCTTAATTTTTAATACAATTTTAGTTTTCCATTAACAACTAAGGTAAAGTTTATTACCCGAAAAGTAGTACGAGCTGCGACGTCTTCTTATCTGGGAAAGCCGACGCAGACTACGTGTCGACTTGGTTTCCGAGGCCACCGAGGAATCCCTTTGCTTGTACTGCTCCTGGTCATCGGATCTACTAACTGATGGATTAGCTGCTCCCTGGGCCAGGCTATAGAAGCTGTCGCCCATCATCAGGGGCGTGGCGATGGTCTGTGTGGAGCTGCCAATGTTCATGCCTTCCGGTTGAGCGAGGCATGCCCTCCGATGGCTTTCTTTGTCGGAGGTCCTTCTCCCCTGCTCTTCCAGGTCTTGCTCTTCCTCCTCTTCCTCGCAGTGCAGGCGTTCCCTTCGATTCTTCGACGACCTGGCAAACTGGAACCAGCGGGTCCTTCTGCTAGCCGTCCCGGCTGCTGGAGCTACTGGAGCCACTGTTTCGGACTCATCTTTTATAATTGGTCCCCCTGATGGAATTCGATCGTCATCCTCCAGTCGCTCTGTTTCCACGGGAGACTGGCCATCCAGCACGGCCAGTTCCAGGGTGTCGGGACGCTGGCGCAGCCGACGGGCGGCCTCGCTGCATCTCCTGCCCCCAATCATGACCAGCTCAGGCTGCGGCTGCAACTAACCCGATATCTGGACTCCGCATTACCCCTCATTCTGTGCGGAAAAACCGAAAGTTTAACATGTTGCCCTCTCCCGGGAGATTAAAATGCAATTGAAAACCCATCGGCACCGAGCAAACTTTGTCGGGGCTGTTGGCCCCCCCACGAAACTGCGCCATCCATCATTTTGATAGACTGCCGCCCCCTGCGCTTCCCTCCATCCGCTCTGAAGGCCCCTCGACAGCTGGGAACGATTCTCATCAAACTGAAAATGTTTGCACGCATTCGTCTGGGCAATAAATAAATAAACAAATTTGCTGCTTTGATTTCAGATACCTAGGGGAATTACGATTTTGGGGGTATGATGAGAACTTGTTAAGGTAAGTAAAATCGTACACTTAGGTTGCTTTGTTCTTTGGATTATTCATTATTCATTAGCCAGAAACATTCGACATTCAAAACAATTAAAACCCCATTTGAAAAGGGTTTTGTCAAAGGTACAGCGACTTTAAGAAGACATCTGTTTCCGAATTTACTGAAATTGTTAATCAATTTAGTTTAAAACCTATTGCAATCCATAAGGCCAAGTCATTTGAAAGTTGTATATTTCTTGGTAAATTAAAATTAAAGCCATTTCGATTCTAAATTGATCGATTGATAGGTAAATGTAGAAGAGGTCTACATTTATTTATATATAGTATGTTCGGTTGTCCTTAAAAAACAAGGCATTTTATACAATATTGAATTTGAATTTAATATTATTTGTTTTAAAGCAATTTAAATATATTTTACAGACTTTAATGTTCCCCTTATCAAGGGGTAAATATTTATTGTAACACTTTAAAAGAAATCTAAAAAGTTTACTATATCCCTGCAAGCGTGTAGTGTTCCATGTTTACATTTATGCTCTTCGCTCCTTTGACTAAATCTGCAGTAAGCACCTAGTTCTAATGGCTCTGAGCTGCTGCTGCTGTCGCCTTTGTGCAAACATTCCGCCCTCAACAGGTGTTTTTGCCACCGCCAAAGGCGAAAGCCACACAAAGGCAACAATGGAAACGGAAGCTGCAAGCTAAGTACATTTCTCTCTCCTCCTTCACACACACACTCTCTGTATTTGCTCCCCAACAATGCGGGTGTGGGTGTATGTGTAGGCAGAGTCAATGTCAAAACTGTTGTCAAGGCCACGGCGGCTGCATGAGAGGTATAACGGTAAAACTGGAAAACGGAGAGAAACTGAAACTGAAATTGAGGCGAAAAGTTGAGATGAAACTTTTTGCCTGTTGGGAAAACAATAAAGGGAATCGGCAAAACTTTGGGCCCCAGATCCGCTTGATTTCGATTCACACACAGATGCGGTGTATTTTTTGTGATTCAAGGACTCGTGCAGTCACAGCTGATTGCCACGCTCTCTCTTGTAAGTGCGCTCTCTCCGTTTGCGTACGTTGGGTCCTTCTCTCAGACAACAACAAAGCCGGCTAAGCTCTCTCTCTTACTGGCTTTGCCCCGCTCCACCTTACGGTGTCCTGCGGCGAACGTGAGTCATGCATGTGAATGTAAATATGCTCCTTGCTCTCAATTTGTTTCAGTTTGTCAAGTTGTTTTTGCCTTTTGCTTTTGCTTCTGCGTTTCCTTTTCACCCCACTGGCATGCGTCACCTTCGGTGGGGTGGCGGCAGCCAAGGGGGCGGCGCAAGAAACAATTAACTACAAGAAAAGGCCAAAAGAATCGATGAAGGCTCAATAATTATGCTGAGAATGCAAGAAGGCGACGCGGAAGCTCAGGGGGGCGCTGGGGTACATGTTTCAGTGCCAGGTGCCAAATGCATCATCATCTGCACTCTCTCCCCCTCCGCCTCTTCGACCCTCCCCTGATGCATCTTATTTTCCTTCTCGCCCAGTTTCGTACATTTTTAGCACATTTCTTGAACTTATTTTGCACCGTTTGCGTGTTGCTGTTGTTGCCGTTTTTGCTGCACTTTTCACTATAATTTTCCTTAGAACTTTTTTCGGAAATGCGGAAACACTTTTCGCAACTGCAACTCGAGAGTTTTTCGCGGAGCACGGATTTTATTTGGCCCAAGGCGACGCAGCGCGATAAACAAAACAGCTAACGGCAAAACGGCAAGCGCCAAAGCCAAACAGCCAACTGGCGAGGAAATTACGGCCAAAATGAGCGACGCCTCTGCTACTGCGGCAGCGGCAGCAACTGCGGCCGAGGCAGCAAAGGCGAGAGCGTGCTGCGAGCAAACTACAAGCGGCGGCAGTGACGCCGACGCAGGGCGATGATGACAACAAAACGCCGACCGCGCTGCCAAGGCAACCGGGCGCGCCATTCCATTAGCTTGGCAACAAACAACACTTGAATATTGAGAGAGAAGAGAAGAAAGCTAAGCTCAGAAGAGAGCGGCTCGTATTGGAAAAGCTTCGAGCTCCAAAGGTTAAAGAGGAAATTATCACAGTAAAGTCTCTGATCTCTGGGGTCAAAGCTCAATGGGTGATAAACATTCATTGTGATTTTGTAATTTAGTTGTGAAGAGATAAGCTGTCTTAACTTATTTATCTATAAGATATTTTCCCTTTTAAACTGAAGTTTTTTTTATAAAATTGAATAGTTCCAGCTAATATCAGTAAATGTGATCCTAAAAACTTATATTTATTCCCATTTTCGAGTTATGCTACGTGTCTACTGTTTAATGATTTATTATTTACAAATTTAAAGTTTATTTTAATGGAATTTTATTTTAAAATTCGTTTTTCAAAAGAATTATATTTCTGTCTTATTATTTTTATAAAATCATATTAGATCATGACCTTTAAAAAAATCTTAAAATGGAACACTATTTTTTCTTGATCAGTGATCGTTGTCTGAGGTGAAATAACAATACAGTTCAGAAGACAATGAGCATTGAGCTCATTGCTTATTTTATTTATAAGGATTTAGTTTATAGTTGTAATTAATTATTTTTCAGCTTAATTGGTAGAGTACTGCCATATTCGAATTGCCCCAAAAATCGTTGGCGCAATTTTCTCAAGTTTGTCAAGCATAAAAATGAGCAAATTTTCTTAAGTCACCCCAAAAAAAGAAAAAGAAATGAACAGAAAGGAAAGAGAACGTCGAAAAACACTCTCTCCATTTCAATCCGTCCCAGTCCCTCTACCGCTGGCCAGTGCAGTGCACGTGAATCAAACAAAGGGGAGCCAGCGAGCTGGGGAGAGCCGCCCCCTTGCGTCCTCTCTTTCCATTCAAATGAGCAGCAATGTCAATGTCAGAGCGGGAAAAATTGTATTTATTTTGGCTGGCGCTCGAAGAGGTGGCGCATATGGGTTAATGAATGATTGCTCGCTGGGGCTGTGAGGGGGTTGGGCGGGGTAATCACACCCCGAACACATTGATTTCATTTTCTCCTTTGTGCCGGGAAACAAACAACAATGCAAACTCAATCAGCGAGGCCAATTCCCCAGCAAATAAGGCGATTCTGTCGGGATAGATCATGGAAAAATCTATTTTGTGGTTTCTGCGGCTACAATGGAATTTACATTTTGGTTATTCCTTTGAAAATCTCAACAGGTGTGCATATAGTATAAGCATAAATCAGACCGACAAAACGGTAATTAATGTAAGTGCTCCATAAAAAAAAGAACAACAAAATATTACATCCAAAATCATGGTCCAATAATGTGCACATAAAGGAAATAATTTCATTAACTTGAAGCACATTGTTGCTACTTGCGTTTCCTTTGTTTAGGTTCTTCAAAACCCCAAACTACAGTAGAGCTTCTTCAGCTTGAACAATTTGTTAAAACACATCGAGAAATCTTATAAAAATGTATATGATTATATAAATAATATTTAGTCCTAAAAAGGTTCATAAATAGTTACTGCTATATACATATATCTTATCCTAAGAAGTTACTAAAAAGGATTATTCCACAGTCGGGACCTTAATATAATTGCATATGTGTGTTTTGACTACTGAAGTTTTACTGTAACCACACACACCACTCACTTGCAAGCAAACACAGTAGCACTCATTCACACTCATACACCCAAATGGGCATAATTCGCATTCATTCACTTCATTCATTGAGCGGTCGAAACGAGGCGCGTAATAAATCGAAGTGCCGCTCTTTTGGCCAAGCTCAAGGCACACCACGCACACACAAAGTAAGACACCCCCGCTCACACGCACACACAGGCACTCTTGGCCAAGTGGTTAACGGTACCTTTGTGGAATAGTGTCAGGGCCAAAACCGAGCAGCGGGCGGCTTTTGTTAAAGTTTCTCCTCGCTTTTGGCTGCAATTGGTTTAGCAACGCCACAGAACTGGGTCACTATCTGCCCGAAATCGGTAACAACTGTTCAACTTTTTGCCACCCCAAAATCGGCGGGCAAAAGCGGATGGGTATTCTCCTCCAATCTGAAATGTCAGAGGCTTTCAGTGAAATCAATTTGCAACCGTGGATCCGATTTACGTTGGGCAACCATAGACTGTTGCGTTAAGTCTGTGCACTAGGGATCAAAGTCGGTGGTAACACGTCAATCCCTTCCAACCGAGAATCAAATCTAGCAGAAGAAAAGACTGTTGATTACATGAACGGAGATTCGATTTATACTCATGAATCTCCAAGAATTTAAAACTGAATTCTTGAGTGCAATTTCTTCAATCTTATTCAATAATTTAATATATGTACTAAAATATAATGTATAATGGATACATTTTAAATACTGCTTATGGCACTAAAATGCAAAGTCTATAATAAAAAATAAATAAAGTTAAGCAGAGAATAAGTAGCCGTTGAGTAAGCAATCTAATCAAATTTACAAAAAAATAAAAAAAAGTCTGTTCAAAATGTGGAACTCGTGGGCTACCCTGGGATCTTTGGTGGTGCCTTCTTCAACAAAGGAGTTACCTGGTCTCCCGCAACCCCAAGTCGATGATAATCCTTCTCCTGCCAAGCAGCAAAAAATGTCGAAATCCGCGGAGGATTTTTCTTTGCCCCCGGACATGGGAAGGGCATATGCAGCAGAGTCTGGTGAGTCTGGAATTTGCCAAAGATGTCGCTCTGATATTAAACCAACACTCGCAGCCCGCTTGCAGGCAATGCAATCGAAAATCCTGCCGTATCAACCGTCAGTGCGCCAGTTGCCGGGTCAGAATCCTCCAGAGCCGGAGAACGAACGCCGGATGTACGTTCCAAGCTTGAGTCAGTCGCTGACACGCCGTGACATCTTCACCTACTTCTGCGCCTTTGGCGATCTAGAGCGAGTTTGTGTGAAGAATGGAGTGGACGCGCTGAACTACGCCATAGTGATCTTCTGCCGAACCACATCCATGCACTTGGCCATCGCAGCCAATCCGCATTCGATCAAGGGCTATCGCTTGCTTTGCCGGAAGGCCGCTGAAAAGATTCCCGGCTTGGTTACAAGGCAGACAAAGCCGGTAAGACCAGTTCTGGAGGACAAAG
Source organism: Drosophila ogumai (assembly GCA_018904815.1). NCBI lineage: Eukaryota > Metazoa > Arthropoda > Insecta > Diptera > Drosophilidae > Drosophila > Drosophila ogumai. The sequence goes on along the minus strand of JAEIIJ010011164.1, from coordinate 56,320 downwards.
CTATACCTCCGACTTCAGAGAAAGAGCCGAAGAAACAGCCAGGGAAATCGAATTTAGAAGATACAAAGAAGACCTTAAGAGGCACACCGTCTAGGCGAAGGGACTTGAATACAAAACTAAAACATAACCAGTTGGCATCGAAGAAGTCGATCGTTCCCCAAAAAGGCGATCAAACCTATGTGTATGCGGCTGCGTCAGAACGCCCCTCCCGATGGAACTTTAATCTTGCTAGGAGTTACACCACCCTGGAAGAAAAGGAGGCTTTGAAGGAGGGACTTCCAAGTGCTGCCAAAAGACTGCTGGAAGCGCGGGCTCGAAAGAGTAAGAACGCCTCAACTAGACCCACTTATTTTAAGAAGCCCACCACGCCTGTGAAAACTCAAGAACATCGAAATTATCCTTCGATTTCAGAGTCTATTCAAACCAGTCCAAATGTTCCTGCATCACTACCTTCGTCTAATTCTCAGGAGGATGGCGTTTCAATTTTAAAACCTGATCCTGTTCCTGAACGCACTTTTGAACAGATTGGTTCTACTTTATCCAATGAAAATGCTGTTCAAATCTTGCCACCCCCACTTAATCTAGAATTTCCTATGCCAAATTCCAAGGATCTAATGAGGATCTCTGAAAACTCGTATTTCGGCCCGGACTTTAGGTACGAGCATCACTGCTATACCAATGTTGTTGCCTATCAAAAGACCAAGTTATATATCGACTTAGACCCTGGCGAATGGACAAAGCGCAAAACCATTAAGGAATTCATTGATGAAAAGTATGGGCTGGATATCAAAAGACAATAAAATAATTTTATAATTTAGAATCCTTTAAACTATTATTCTTAGTTTTTATATTTTAAAGACTTTTGCGTATTCTTCACTTAATTATTTATTAACTTATTGTAGTCCAACGTCACTAAAACCAAGGAGTATCTCCGATTTTACAATTTAAAATGTGAACACTCACCTTTGGCCAATTGTGGTTGGGTTTTTGTGCCCATTATGAGGGAGCCGCGTGGGACGTGTGTCCTTGGCTGGTGTCCGTCTATCTAATCTGATGTGGCCAGCTGCTCTCATGCGCCTGCCGGCATCCGAGGCTGCTCCTCCGGTTCTCCGGTTCCAGCTCCAACTGCGACTGCGACTGCGGGTGCGGTCCGTGGACTAGTGAGCGGGCTGAGCGGACGCCAACCTGCTCCATGTGGCGGCCTTGTCAAGCCGCCGATGGCTGTCGTAGGAAGAGAAGATATAGGGGATATGGGGAGTCAGTAAGCATTCAAATGACTTGTTATCGCCGGGGGAAAAGTTTCGTATTTTCTAGATTTCTCTGTTGAATTTTTAATGGTGTTCGTAAAGCTTTTTAAATGCTGCCAGCTGGTGGCTCAGAAGGACACACTGGACACACATTGGATGTGGGAAAGGATTGTGTGGCGCCCAGCTGGAGGGAAAGTTTCCAAAGCAAATGAACTTGGGCTTGGTCTTGTGGTCTTGACTCGACTATTAAAAATTTGATGCGTTCACATGCTAATTGTCACACGAGGGGTGAGCCGATTGGCGGTGGCATGGGTGTGTATATGGCTGTGTCCATTAGCAGCTGACACGGCTGGTGTAATAGTTATTAAACGCAAATACGCCCCCAAGGATGTTGGCCTTGAAAGTTTGGGCCGCCTGCAAGGACTGCAACACGGCGTATTCGTAATCCATGCCCCAGCGGTCGGAGTTTCCGCGTTACATTTCATAATCCATTTGCAACCGGATGCTCGGGAAGTAAGGCGCAGTAATGATCGAAAATTAATAAAAGCAATTACAATGGCGAGCAAACAGCAGAGAGGCAAATAAATACAAAGCAACGATTTGCCTAATGTGAGTCACCCGGGAATGGGGCAGAGTCGGAGTCCCGCTCGCTCGTAAACAAAGCTGAAAATGAAGCACAAAAGCCAGATGAAAAAGTTGCGAGTGCTCATGTACCCGGCGGAAAGTCAAGTAACTTTAAGGTCACAACGAATTGTGAGTGCTCTGACAAGCAAATAAGGCATAACTGCACTGAAGCCTTTTTGTATGTTTTTATTTAATTACATTTATTAAGTACGTATTTTTATCTTTACAGGAATGATCGAAGTTTCCTACGAGATAAAGAAAATAAAGACAATGACACCTCAGCTAAGTTGGAAAATAGGTTCGACTTTTATATTTAATATACCAACTAATTAAATTTTTTTAGAAATCTGTAATCATCAATTTAATGACTTAAAATCTTACAAGATCACTGATACACCCTACTGACGCAGCTTAACCGTATGCTAATTGCGAATAATAAGAGCCCATTCATGAATAATAAACAAACGAGCGATTTGTGTGCCGATCGCCGGTCTCTATAGGTCATTCCATTGGGGAGACTTTGTTGATCGTTTGTGACTAAACCGAAATGTTTATAGGTATCAGCGTAAATGTGACTTCGAGTATTTTGCAGCTGGTCAAGTCTGTATAAGTTGTTAATTACAAAAAAAAAAATCGTAAGGCGATATTAACCGGCACATTGAAAATAGACTTCATCAATTGTCCCCATTACTTAGGTTTTCAAGGCTACATTTTAGCTTTTCGCTAATAGCTTTGCTCCGTGTTCCGTTCTTTAGGCCTCAAACATTATGTGATTATAATCAACGACCTAGTCTGCAGGCCCACGGAAACGTAACCGAACCCCATACTCTCTCTAAAAACCGCTAGAAACGCTCAAAATAGCCCAAAACTACCGTGTAATATAGAGCCATCGTTGACCGAGCACTCACAGAAGTCATTACGGATGAACGATACATGAATTATGCATAATTATATTCACCAATACAATTCCCGATTATACTTGATGTTCTTCATTTCCATCGGCTATGTAATATTATACGTTATCTATTTATGGGCCATTAAATCTATTTTAAATAAAAAAGAGGATAGTCACACGCCAGAAAATTATAAGCTAATGAGCCTTGAGCTACTTAACGGCCCAAGAATTAGGGGGTTGAGCATGGACCTAAATCAGTTGAGGGTCAAAGGATTAATAATTCTAGTTGTCATAAAGGAAAAATTATATACTCGGGGTTAAGAACTTGTGCAACATATGTATAACAATGTTTTTTATACAAACAAGTCTCTGCAGGAAATCATATTTGATTCTTTTAAGAAGTTCGGTATTCATATTTATAGGAACTTTTTTTTTATTATTATAGCCAACATATTTCTTTGAATAAAGAAAAGTGATTTGTGCAGTTCACACTTGTCAGTTAACTAACAATTTACTATCAAATATCTAACAAATTAAATTCAAATCCATCATACCAGAATAATTAATAAGACAGGCGGAGCGAGATAAGCTCATTTCTGTGAAATATGGAAATATAAACAAACATCTACAAGTAAGATACTGCTCATTGTGCGACGGCTAGAGGCAGATACGATTCGCTCGAGACACTTGGCCAGTCATCGGGCAACGGCGACTGGAAGGCAATCAATGCAATTGAATGTTGGAGCATCAATTTCAATTGATTTGGCGCAATTAGAGCACGAGCAGTAGGAACTATAAAGGGATTGGCAGGGCGGGCGCCACACCCACGTGTAAATTAAATAGAGACTGGGTTCAGGTTCAGATTCAGGGGCGGCGAGGCCCAGGCGGGGTGGAAACGGCGGGGTGGAAACGGGGTCCCTCCATAAAAGTCGCATAAATTATTTAGCCTGCCACGACCGTTGAGGAAGCGAGCGCTTCTGAATGGAAATGTGCAACCAAGGTCAATGCTTCCCACATGGCCCCATCGCCTCCCATTTTCACAACTCTCGATTATTTTTTTTCACGACGGGAATATCCATTACCGTTGCTCCTCGTGAAACACAAATCCCTGTCCATGGGGCGGGGCTAATTAGAAGTTCAGAATTCTTAAGTTGCGTGGAAATTTCAACAAGCGACTAATCGGATGGCTTTTACATGTTAACAAGTTTGTTTTTGCAAACATCATACGCTTTTTGGATTGCCTTGCGGTGATTTAACTTACATTTTCTTCTTATTTATATTAAGGCTTAAGGTTTTTAGTGATAAAGGATTTTAGAAATCAAAAAAGGTGCAGAATACTTATACTAATGTTGAGATTGAGAAGTATAAAAGTTTATTAAAACAATTGGGATAACTTCGGGATTTATGTACTTTATTGGTTATATTTTTAAATAATAAGCCTTCGCTCATCTTCTGCTTTAAGAAGTGCATTATTGTTTAATTCTATCGCCCTGTCAGCTTTAGAAGTCCATTAGTTGGTATCTATTTAGGTGTCATGGGGGACATCTTAAGTTGAAGCACAATCCCATGTATAGTACATGCCGTCAACTCTAGATTGACAATCAATAATTTAGCCGTCTTCGTGGCCGCCTTGGACGGTGCTCTGCGAAAGGACTCATCGCAGATAATTACCATGCAGTGGCCACTAATCCCGGGAAGCGTGGGAGTGCGTGCTCTGTGTGCTGCATTAAAAATTGATGGGATACTGGAAAACCAGGGCTTGGCGACACGTGGCCCCCTATAGAGGGGCCGCGGGCCAGGTGTGGGAAACAAGCAGGTCGTCCTTTGGAGCTCTCGAATCGTCCCCAGACTTGTTGAGCCTGGCACCGCAGGCAGGCAGACCCGGGGCCCATGTGGGGAACATCTGTCCGTCGATAACTCGGTTCTATTGTGCGGCGGATCAGTCTGTTTGTCACTTCGCTCGGGAATTTGGGTTAAAACAGTTACTCTCCAGGTGGGCTGTGCGTGTGCCGGCAATTGCGTGTTGGGAACACCTAACCCAACTCCTCCCCCGCGCCCGATTCCCCAGGTAGATAGCGAAATTATGTATCCAATACGAGCGGAGGGGCGATGGAGGGCGCCTATGGCAATCGCTTAAAGTCAAATTGCCGCCAGGAATGCAAAATGGAATGCGGGCTGGGGCTGGTGTTTTATATAGATAGTTATAGTGAGGGATGTGGCAAAGTCACCGAAGAAACTAATACAGACATTCATAGGCCGATGAATAATATGGAAGCCGACTTTAATTGTATTTAAAACTACAAATACTTTAATTCTGTATACTTCGTTTTTATGTTTTTATTATAATATTCTAGAGTTTATCTTTTATGACTTATGACTCATCTGATTGCAAGAGAGCAAAGTACAGAGTTTAAAGCATCCATTTCCTGTTTTTGTGGAAAATCCAAAATGACTAACACTTTCGTATGTATATAATTATTTTCTTTGATTGTTGACAGACTTGTAAAGACAAACAACTAGTTAAAATCAACTAGGTAAAGTCAACTCTGAAGTCTTTGTAGTTCTGACGACCTTTACAATCACTTTCTTTCAATCTAAAAAGTCTTAAAATAAAGTATTTTATTCCGAACCTTGATACTTAACTTAAAGATTATTTAACATGACTAATGCTCCAGAGCTAAGTCATGCTTAGTGTAAAGATTAGAGAAGATGGTTTTTGAGAAGATGACATTTTGAAAGTATGCAACTGAAATATTCCTAGTATTTGAAGATGGCTTAATTAACGCTAAACTTTTTTTAATTTAAGTCTACCGTATGTATTCGAGCTCACAGTAACTGGATTTTAAAATACATTACTGATTATAAACGTTTTTATTCCTTTAACCAGACCGACCGAATTCGTCACGGAGACCTTGTCCGGCTAATTTGCGGCAATGTGAATGGGACGTCATGTCCACGGGGCGTATGGGTATTACCGTTGGCCCTATATCTCTTCTGCTATCTCTTACTTTCGCTCTCGCCAGCTCTCTCACTTTCTCCCTTTCTCTGCTCTTGGCCAATTTTCTATCGCTGTTTGGCCTTTCGGGGGACCTACATCAAAGGCAGTGGAGTTGAGGTAAATCAATTCACTGACCAACAATATCCCCGAGAGTATTTGCCCCATACGTCGATATATATTTATATATATGCTCTTTGTGTACATATCGGAATATGGCGACTATAATTTGGTGTGGCATATGGTGCACAGTGTCCCGAGCCTCGTGCAAATGGTGGCGTGCAATTTTTTCTACCATCCCTTGCAAATTGATTTGATGAGTGGAAAAATTCCCGGGCTGTTTTGCACTTTTACCAAGAGGAGAATATCCGTAGTCCGGTTTGTTTGTAACTTTTTCTGATTTTTAAAGCGAAACTTTAGACGTTTAACATTCGATTTTCATTAAAACTTGGAAGGAAAGGGTATATTCTTTGATTAAAGATTAAAATGCATTTTTATTTTAATTATTTCAAATTAAATCATTTAAATGTTTTTTAGTTCATTTTAAACTTAGTGATTACTTTTAAAGCCCTGGGTATGCCCTGGTCGTGTTCGTGCACAGCGATTAAACCAATTTTTATGGCCGCGAGATTTCCACCCCTTCTTGGCCACTTTCACCTGCTCTGTGTCCTCGTCCGCGTCCTTTCGCGTGTTCCTCTATCGCCTTTGACACTGACCGTCGTCGTGGTCGTCGTTGTTGCTGGTTACTCGTGTTGTGGACGCTTGGCGTGTGGCGTGCACTTATAGCTGGCTGACCGATTGTCCATTGTCCGTTCCGTGCGGGGAAAGGGGTTGTGTAGCGGTATCGCGGGGGACAGAAAAACCAGGGCTGACCGCGTTCAGAGATAGCCGTGCCGAGACTCCTCCCCAAAGGACTCCCCCCCTCAAAAAATTGAGCTGTAGTGCCAAGGGTGTCAATCAAAAGTGCCACAAGTGTCTCCGACGTGTATCGATATCGGGTAAGATAGCGAGTGGCAGAAATATAATCAAGGTCGCCTGAGAGTTGCCTGGTTGTTATGGCCAAGAACAGTAAATCACAGGAAAATAATACTCACAAGGAGTCTATTATTTGCTATTAATTCTGAAAGTATTTCGAATTTTTATCCATTTTTATGTCGGTAATCCAACCAAAGAGATATAATTCTTATTAAAAAAGTACCAAACAACTGAAAACAAAAACAAAGGCAAGAAAAACCTTAGTAGGACACTTGGAACTTTCCCATGATTTGTAAGTGTATTTCTAGTTCGCGCTTCTATTTTCTTGCAGAAAAATATACATTGTATTTGCTTGCCTTGGCCAGCTTCGTTTTTGTTGTTTCCCAGCACTTATCTGAGTTGTGAGGAGAACAAATTTGTATCTCTCAATGCCTTATCTTTGTCTCAGATATGTGGACACTAAATATTTCCATCGTTCAAATGAGTCAAGAACGTGGAAGTTGGAAATAAGGCAAGAGCATGACACAAGCTTTGAAATTTAATAAAATTAAATTGTATATTTTTTTAAGTTAAATGAAAGAAGTATCCAAAGTGACCCAATTCCTCGTTGGCATCCACATCTTAAGTTTACGTTATTTTAAGCTTACTCAAAGTTCAATTTGAAACCCCAGTCTCATACCCACAAAGACGCTAATTTTATCTCCGATGTTGTGCTACGCTTATCTGAACTTTGGCAAAGACAAACAGCTTCTCCGTGGAGCAACCATAGAATTGTTTCGCTCATAATTTCTACAGTTTTGCAACAAGCATATTCTGTGGTAATTATTATTTGGAGTCGGGGGTTAACTGCCGGCAAACAAAAGCAACAAACTGATAAAAAACAATTAGAAACACCGCTTTGGAATGAAACGAAAAGCCAGCAAAGTGGGAAATGCCTGAAATTAGTTTTTGCCGCGTTCTGTTTTTTTGGCGATTTCTTTTTTCTTTTAACGAAACTCTTTATTTCGAGTGCTGAGGCCAGCAGGATGACATCACTCTGTGCCCATTGCCGCCGAAGATCAAGAGAAGAATCAGACTGGAGACACGTGTCTGCTGATTCAGAATCGTCATCTATAGTTTCTGTATATTCACATACAGAAAGCTAACGACTCACCAAAGAGAAGCCAAAGTAAGAAAACAAAAAATGAAAGATTGGTTTAAGGGGGGAACCACCGACCCCCCGCGACTTTTGAACTGATCCCAGGGCGGTGATGTCGTCAAATCTTTATTTACAACTCGTAATATTTTGTATGGTACAATTAAATTTGCAGAATATTTTTTTATGCCTCTAAGACTTAACTATGGGTTTAGTTTTCCCTTGTCTACTTGTTGCAATGTCAATGTTCTTGGCCCCGACAAATATTAGACGTCTGACCAAAAGTCAATGACCAAGATCTCCAGATAAATCCATTGGCCATGACGGGGCAGAAATATATGACCACCCACCCTGCCGGAAATGACCTATAGCAGCGTTTAAACACCCCTTAAAAATAATTCTGATTTTGGCTTGTGTTTTAAGCACTGAAACGGAGATTGCAACAGATAAGCTCGTTCTCTGTCTACTAAGCTTAGATGCCAATTTTCTGAGAACGAACTTAGCCAGGTGGATAAGCACTGACGGGGATTGGGGCAGCTTGTGCATATTGCGCCAGCTGCTTATAAGTCACTCCAAATAATTCAAGAATGGAAACAGGGCAGCTGCTGTAGCTACATATTTAGCTAGACAAATCACTTAGTTTTAAGCTCGGAAATCTAAAGCAATATAACTTTATCTATTTTATATTTTAAGGTATCCCCAAATTAAAAAAAAAAACTAATCAAAACTCAAACATAGCGGTTACGAGAAGGAAACGGAAATCATAACAAATCATAACAGATACCACAATTTGTATAATTTTAACTGAGACAGTTTTTTAATTGAAAGAATTGGGTTTTAGAAAATCTTTTTTTTAATCTTTTCTCCAGCTTTGTTTTTTTTATATGATTTAGCCACTTTATATCCAAATATTGTGGCAACACTCACCCGACAAAAGCCGTGGGGAAGAGTGTGGGGTAAGACAGTGAAGCCGAGCTCAAGACTCCAATGCTGCCGCTTGCGCTGCTGTCGTGGACGGAGCTGGAGCTTTTAATTTGGCGTCCGCTTGCTTTTGATGTTGTTGCTAATTAAGCAGCTGTTGCATGCGCTCTGTTTACTCTGTTGCACTCCGGCCGAACTTCCCGACGGATTGCGAAATTATTTGCAAGAAATACGAGCCACCAACTACAAAGCGAGAAACATAATTGAAAGACCAAGTGGGGCCCACGAAATGGATCAGCTGGCCAGTTCCCGGGAACTGTGATATTTCCTGCCGACCGAAGGGTTCTAACGATTCTTTTCTTTTCGCCGAGCACACGACCGCGCCGTCTTAGGCTTCGAATTCAACTGAAGCGGCGAATTGGCCGACGGCGTAGTACCAACTGAGCGCGCCGTGTTCGCCGCTCGACGCTCGCTCACCTGCTCTCTCGCTCGCGTGTGAGCTTTGCACTCTTCTTACCAACTGATAAGCGGTAACAAGTAAGTGTTGCCAACACGCATTGCCAACTATTGTGGGCCTGTGTGGGCCGTGGGAAAAAGCTATAGTTGGAAAAGCTGCTAAAGCTACGAGCCCAGGTATTCCCCAAATTACCTCTGAGGCCCGCAAGCTTGGGGGAATTCCCCAGTGTACCGGTTTTTATGTTAGGGTGGTTTCCGGAAAGGTAGTAGAATCTGAAAATATAAGTCCTACCATTTGATGTGGTGGGATTTGATCAGGGATATGAAATAACACAACAACCAATCGAAGAAAAACTAGAATTTTCTATAGAAATTACGTATACGCCAAGTTAGCCATTTAAAATGTTTTTGTGAATTAAGAGTAATATTATTTAATTTATTTTTAGAAAACTATGTGGCTCAAGCACATTAAATTGTTTAATTACTAACTGCCGAAATTATTAAATACAATGATAAGAATTAACAATAAAAATTTAAAATTTGCTTATTTGCGAAAAGTCGTTTGGAAAAAAGTTAACCCACCACTTAGGGACTCGTGACAAAGCCACAACAATTAATATAAATTTAAGCGTTACGATTATGCGACACAATCTTCATTAATTAGACACAAGTCGAACATAGAACAAATTAGCCAAGGGTTCGCATCCAGCGGTCTCCGACCGACAATGTCATTAACGTCACGTCGCTTTGTTCGCCCCGTCATTTTCCCTCCCTCTACCATCATTGGGTAAAGGGTGTAGTAATTATATTTACCGTTAATCCAGATTCGCCACAAAAAGGAGGCGACTAACGAAGAGGACCATAGACAGAGAGAGAAAGAAAAGGGTAAACAGGGAAAAAATGCAAAAAAGAGCGTTAGTGGATCGACAGTTGTTGGTGTTAAAATAGGGTAACAGCGGTTACAATTAACTCACACACTTTTCCCATCTCCTTCCCATTGCTTTTGCGGCTTTTTTTTATTTTATCCTTGGATATGTTTAGTCCCCGTCGTAGACTCTAGGGACATTAAGGGAATATTTAATTTGTGCAAATAAAAATTAATAAACAACGAGCCTGGAAAATTACTGATACTTAAGATATTTTAATAAGATATTATAAAATTAAATGTATTATTACATTTTAATTTATTATTTAAATAAATAAATATCCCATTAATGAATGCTTCTAAAAACATTCTTTAAGAAACACTTATTTTTCTTGAGAATCATATTTAAAAGTATGTAAGTGGAAAATGTCAAGTGAAAGACTATTTACCGGGTATCTTAGCCTCGACTATGCAATCCAGTTGTCCCGTTCCGACCTCCATTTACATAGCATTCGATTACGCGTTTTATTTGCCTTTAATTGCGACACTCATCCGTTTTACTTAGCAGTTTGTAGCTTGTAGAAATCGCTTTTACCCGATTTTCCCTCCTCGACAACCCTTTCCCCGCTTCCTTTGGCATTCGGAATGAAAAGCGTGAAGCGTAAAGTGCGTTTGGGTTCGATTGCCTGACCAAGTGCGGTGGAATGTCATGCTGTTGGATGCGCTCGAAACCCAATTGATTCTCGAACTTTAGGCGGTGCTCTGCACAGGTGAACAGGACTAAGGCTGCTCGAACCGCAGCTGCGTAAATCATTGGGAAGCTAGTTGCCACAAACTAAGCTGGATGGTACAGTGAACACCTTTCATTCCACTGCCCAAGCTCTGAATCCCTTTGGGTTTATCGAATTAGAAAGGTTCGCCTATCAGTATGCAACGGGAAAGTGTTTAGCTAGTGCATAATGCCTAAAATAATACTTAACATAAGCTGCTCTCTCCCACCTTTAGCTGCCCCGATATCATGTATTTCGTATATTTTATACGATGATGTATAAAAATATGTATTAAAATACGAATCGTGGACGCGATTAATAATGAGATTATGTTCGTTAATTTTTAAGTCACTGAAAAAGTGTTCATTGTTAGAAGGTTTTACCAACTTAAAAAGGAATAAAATTATTCAGGTATTTATAATCCTTTTACTAAACATTTAACTGGTTTTTGAGAAACTGATATCAACACAAGGTAAAGATACACAATGATATTTATTTTTGTGGGTTATAACTTATAAGAATGAAAGTCATGACGTAGCATATGAACATTTTATGTACAATTTAAAAATACTACTCTTATTGATAAGGGGAGCCAGCTGGTTCGACAGCACTTTCAATTCGGATCTAAGCTGAAGAAATTCTCAGTTCGCGTTTAGTCGTCAGGGCGTTAGAATCCCACAAGTTTCTTAACTTTTGCTTGCGTTTTTTTTTTATTTCTTCTTCGTACAAACATTATTTAATTTTTCTACAAATTTATTTAAAGTAATAAGTCCAAATATGCTTTGCTTAGCATTCACGGTTTTCGTGATTTTGCCACTCTCTTTGAATGCTTTTAACTTTGCGCCTTATCCAAGCCTGGTTTTAAATTTTCCAAAGAATCCGAACTTCGATTTGGAACATACGCGCAGTTCCTATTTCGGATACACTCTAGTCATCCGTTCCTCCAGGTATGTCGACTCGTTATTATTTCTAAATCAGTTGCCTTCCGTATGTTTTTTTCGTATTTTGGTCATAGAGTTCTAATTTAACTTAGTTATAATAATCGTTTTAATTTATTTATTAAAGTTCCTATAGAAATAACGAAAAGTTCAATGAATAACTCGTAATACCAATAATATTGTATCAAAATTAAAACACATTTAAATTTTCAAAAAAAGCCAGGGCAGTTCTAATTCCAATATGTCATATGAAGCATTGGAAGTGTGCTATTTTTATCCATACATGTTCGATTTTATCAAATTTATTATTTAAGGGTTCTGTCCGTCTTTCTTATGCTATAATGAGTCATTAGAAGTATGTTCACAAAAACTAAGACCATATTTATCGTGCAAATCCAAACATGAGTTTCATACCGCTAATAATGACGCATTAAATAAGGAAAATAAAATACAATGTGTTGTCAGACAATTAGTGTAGAAATTAAAAGTATTTTTATAGAAAAACCTAAAAAAAAAAAAAAAACTGCAAACCACGGAATATTTATTATATTTTTACACAGTGCTACTAATACTTACAACCATACCGATAACAAAAATGTATTACTTATTTTGATGAATATGTTTTTTTTCCATTTAAGCATCATAGTGGGGGCTCCCCGTTCCAATTCCACCATAGGTTCTCTGAGAGGTATCAAAGAACCGGGAGAGATTTATAGGTGCTCTTTGAAAAAGGATGAATGTAGTCCGTATACGATAAATCGTCCTGTGCGATCCTCGCTGAGAACTTATACTACACAAGACCACAATGATTTCCAGTGGCTGGGCGGATCAATGGATGGCGGCACCCTGGACACGGATATGCTGATAGCATGCGCTCCCCGTTTCTACCGCGAAATCAGTAATGAATACTATATGACTGGAGTCTGCTATCCATTGAAGGACACGATTAATAAATACCCAAGACCTGTTACACACATCTTCGGAGACCGCGGTAAACCAGGAACGTATGAAGCCATGGGAGAAATGGGAATAAGTGCCCATGTGCTGGATGATAACACAAATTTCCTTATTGGAGCACCTATCCAGAGAAACGGCAAAGGAGTTATCTTTGTTTACCAAGCAGGCACAACAAATAATGTAACGGAAGTAGGACAAACTGCACAGCGCAATGACTCTTACTTTGGCTATGCAGTGAGCTCCGGCCACTTTGACAGCTCTGACATGCAACGCCTCCTCTATGTGACCACTGCCCCTCAAGCGAACGAGGCATCCGGCGAGGCCTATATCATTAGCCCAGATTTAAAAATATTACAGATATTCAAAGGAGAACAGATCGGGGAGTACTTTGGCTATTCAGTGTTGGCAGAGGATCTCAATGGGGACGGGCTAACGGACTTGATCGTCTCGGCACCCATGCACGGCACCAAGGATTACGCCGACAATGGCGCCATTTACGTGTTCATCAACAAGGGATTTGTAAGTAGAACCTCAATAATCTACAACGCAGATCCCAGTAAACCTAATTAATTGCAGTTCGGCTTTGAGAAGAAAATTGTGAGATCGCCATTGGCCACCAGCGCACGGTTCGGCACAACTCTTTCTCGCCTCGGAGACATCAATCATGATGGATTCAACGGTTAGTTTAGTTGGGGATTTAACACTATACCTATAAGTTCCTTCCCGCTAAGACAACTAATAAGTGTTGTTGGTTTTGCAGACGTCGCAGTGGGAGCTCCATTTGCCGGAAACGGTTCGGTGTTCATTTACCTGGGCAGCGAGCATGGATTGCGGGATGTGCCGAGCCAGCAACTTGACTCTCCTGCTCAGCATCCGTCCCAATACGGAGCGCACATGTTCGGACACGGTCTCTCCCGGGGCTCCGACATTGATGGTAACGGATTCAGTGACTTGGCCGTCGGAGCGCCTAACGCCGAGGCTGTGTTCCTTTACCGAGCCTATCCGGTGGTCAAATTATATGGCACCATAAGTTCAAAGGAACGTCAGATCAGGCCGCAGCAGAAAACACTGAATATCAAGGCCTGCTACCAATTAACTACTACAGCCAAGAAAAAGGAGGCACAGGAGCAGGACCTGGCCATTCGGATTGTCGCAGATCCCCACCTAAAAAGGACTGCCTTCGTCCTTACGCAAAAACATGAAATAAGGTATATAGCAAAGGTGGGGCAGACAAAGCAGTGTCGCGACCTAGAGCTGCAGGTGTCCTTTGAAGAGAAGGACGTATACAAGCCCATCGATGTGCAGATGCACTATGAGGTTGTGCAAGATAAGGATGTCGATGAGACAAGTACGTTCTGTGAGACCTGCGTTGCTGTTGATCCAACCGAGCCAAACATTTCCACTGAGAGGATCGTGTTTAATACAGGTTGCCTCTCTGCTGTTTGTATCGCTGATCTGCAGCTGAACAGCTTGGATGTGGGGTAAGCTGAGGGATGTTCTTGTTATTCGGCTCTCATAATTTTCCCTTTTCCAGCTCTACCTTCACTTTGGGCAGTAGTGACATTCTTCGACTGAAATACGAAATCACCAACGCCGGAGAGACCGCCTACCTGCCCCAATTCAATGTGACCAGCGACTCCCGCCTGACTTTCGCCCAAGTTCCGGGCAACTGCCAGGTCAGCGAAGTCGTCATGATGTGCAACCTTAACGGAGGACAGGCGCTGGGCAAAGGTGAGACCGATTCCGTAACCGTCACCTTCGATGTTAGCCAGCTTAGTGGTGAATCGCTGCTGGTCACTGCCGAAGTATTTAGCACGGGAGATGAGAAAAACATTATGGATAACAAGCACGTCAACGAGATCAGTCTGAGGGAGTTCACCGAAATTGAGATCATCGGGTAAGATAACTTATTAAACTAATAGAAGACCACTTAAGTAAGTTTATTTTTAAGAGAGCAAACAAGTTCCCAAATCAATCTGGGAAACCATGGAGAATCTTCGGAAGTCACAAATCATTTCGAGATCAAGAGCCACGGTCCCAGTGCTGTCAAGGAGTTGACGGTAACCTTGCAGATTCCCATTGCCTATCGGGTAAATGGATCTGCGGCCACGGTACCCATAATTAACCAAACCAGCGTGAATGTGCTGGGCACCTACGATTCCCAGCCGAACGAAAACAACCTGTTAAGCAATAAGACTAAAGAGGCTTCAATTGAGGATCTTGAAATTCCGGCCGACATCTCTTATGATCTGATAAGTGGGAATCTAAGGGGTCAACTGCCTCTAAATCGGACCATTGTCGTCTCCTGCCAGGACTCTGAAAATACGATGTGCATCCAGGCATCTGTGCATGGCGTGCGTCTGAGGCCAGGAAACTCTATTCACCTGAACGTGAGCTTCCACGTGAATCTGGGCAAAGTGAGTGCCATTTTGCTGAATCCCTGGCAGTACTTAGTCATCCTTACCGATGTGGAGCTGGCAAAAAAGGACGATCCCTCTTTCAGTTCTTTGGCAATTAAGAAAAGAATAGGGCCGAATGTGATATCCAAGCCCTTAAAGGCAAATATTTCCATTGCGGCTTTACTTCCGTCCGCCGCAGTGGGTTTGCTCATTTTCTTGGTGATTAACTATGCGATGTACAAGGTGAGTTAGAGTTATGGAAACCCTAAATATTACTAGATATACTCAATTTATTTATTTATTTTGCAGTTCGGCTTCTTCCGTCGCCCGAAGAGGGAGGAGATGCAAAGAGTGAAACAGCAGAGTAGCTCAGTAGAAGAGATTGAGTTCAATAAGGAAAATTCGTCATGAACTCGTTTTAAATTCTTTATTTACAAAACTTTGAATATCTAAAGCGACGGCAAATAGTAACAAATGTCTTCAATATAAGTTAATGCCTGCAGAAACACATTACCTCAAACTTGACTACCTCACACTCAAAGTAATCATAATTTTTCTCCCCACAGGTTGTTGGAAAAACGAACTTAAAGTATGCAATGCCATTAAAATAATCTCCGTTAATATAAGATCAACATGCAAATACCATTTTGTGCTTCACCCAAGCACTTAAATTAACAATAAATTGTCTCGAACATTATGAATATTGGTATTTTCCAGTCCATTCCCTCGCCACCCCGTAGCTCCCCTTCCATCAAAAATTCTTGACAAATATTTAATATCGCAGATGCATTTCTATATTTTTTTCCCCCTGCTGTCCCCGATGCAGGATAAAATCAAACCAGATATTCGCATACATGTACGCGTGTATATCTATCAGAAATTTGTCTATTTTGTCAACGGAAATTCGCATATGCGGAGACTAGAGCCGGGCACTCTGCCAAAAACGAAAAAGGGGTTTGGACAACGGAAAAAATATTTCTATATGCATACATACACATGGAAACTTGAAGACTGGGAAAAATCTGGAGAAATTGCGAAAAGCAATCATGAAGTAAATATTGAGATATTGACAAGCGTGGCTCCTTGAAATGAGCAGGCCAATCCTCCATTTCAAGTTTCCTTATGGGGGCACTGGAGTTTGTTTCAATTTTGTGTTGGCGCACAGGTGCGGGTCCCTAAAAGGAAGAAAAATAAAACCTTTATATTTATTTATGACACTGGTAAAAACACTAAAATTAACATCTGGAATATGCAAAGGAAACGCTGGCCTTGAAACATTACTCATCTATTTGCAATGAAGGCGCTTTGAAAATTTGTAAAATGTTGAATATCAGTTATATTTGTATAAAAAATAAATGTAGTTAAAATTAAATTAATAAAATTGTCTAAAATATTAACACTCTCTTTTTCGTTGACTCTTTTTTATAAGGGTATATCCAATTCGGTTTACTGCATTTTAAAAAGTTGATCTTTTGTTTTATTTCCCATCTCGATTCATGGGCTTTCGGCAGCTTCTGGTTGGCCTGTTTTTGCTGTCTGGCTTTCGGCTGCGTTAACTCGACAAACTGTTTTCACTGGCTCAAAGGCGACATAAAGTATATTTTGATTATTTCGTGAGCCAGAAGTTGAGCATTTTAAGGCCCGCCAGCATTTGCATTTCAAATATACTTTTACGAGGGCCCCCCAAAAAACCTCTGCACCCGCATACCGCCCGACACCTTCCCGCAGGATCTTTCGCCGCACGGAGGTGGGCGAAATACCACAAATGGCGTGTAAACACAACAAAGAGGTAATAACAATGGCTGCCTGGATGCCAACGAGGTCCCTGACTTCGCGGGTTGGTGATGAGGAAGTGGGGACGAGGATGAGGATGAGGAACTCGTCCGCATTCCTGGAGCCTTTGAGAGGAGTGTGCCATATATAGCGGCGGGCAGAACTCTCTGGCACCCGCACTTTCGCAAACATTTTTATTTGTTTCTCCGTAAGCTGTGTCAATACACAATAAATTGAACTGTGCCAGAATTTATGTTGCCACTTTGCGAGGACCCTCGTCCCCTTATCTGCCCTATCGCGCCGGGGGCGTCAATTGCATGTTGGCCACCCCCTGGGGACTTAAAAGTTCAATAATATTTATTTGTTGCTGGCTGCTCTCCGACAACAAAGCACACAAGATTATACTTAGCCTAGGCCCCGTTTATCAAGCCACGCATATTGGCCCGCCTCGCACGCTCGCAGGACTTGGGACTTGGTACTCGGTACTCGGGACTCAGGACCCCCTTACGTAATGGCATATTGCCACACAATAGCCGAGACCGCAGTAAATTTCAGCCACTAAAGGCGATGATTTTTCAAAAGACACCAAGCTAATTTAGTGACCGAATGCCAGCTCGGTCACCACTGTGATTTACGGGGTCACCATTTGCACGATTCCAATTATCTGTTGGTTGGCTTGTGCCTTTAACCTTAGGAATATAGTATGTGGTACTGGACCATCTTTTAAAGTGTGTTTTTATTTAGTTAAGTCACACCTCGAACAGTGTCTAGATGAGGTAAAAAACTCGTTTATAAGGGCATAAATATTATTCATATGGTTATTCACTCTTGAATAATAAATGTACGTGTTCGTATACAGAAGAGTAACTTATGTTGCTTAATACTTAGTAGAACTACTTTTTCGACATATTAAATACACTTGTCTTATTCATAATTAATTATGGTGGCATTCATGGAAAAGCTATCACAAAATAAAGTTTCAAAGATATGGTTTTCTACGAATTAGGAAGTTTAGACAGAATTTTAAAATCAGGGGAGGTAGATTAGGTCTTGTTATTAAAAGTTAAAAAGCGTATAATCTTAGTTTCTCTTAATATGTTATTGATTTGTACTAAAACGTTATATATTCCTTTCCAGTTGCTTATAAAAGTCTACTTATTATGTTGGCTTTTAATCATAAAGTACTGCCGCTTTTAAATTGATTTACGTTAACCTATATGGGCTCAAACAGATCATATTTTGTTGACACCGATGCAAAATCCGCCAAATGTGTTCCTAAATGAGACCTAACTGAACCTAACCTTTCTGTTGATCTTCTTTTAGCCCACAAATTTCGATATTCATAGGTGACAAAGCCGGAAACTGTCCGCCGGAAACACATGTATTTTTGGTCATCTACAAATAGCGTCCGAGCCGTAAACAAATAAATTTCAAATCTTCCCGTGGTCGCACGGGCCATAGTCCTGTGAAGCGCAGGCGCAGGCAAACAAACAGCCAGTCCGAGTTCGATGCCAAGCCCCGAAAGCAGCCAAAGGACACGCTGGAAACGGCACAGACCTGGGGAAGTGCGAATCGAACCGAGACCCGAGCCAGGGCTCGCCCCGCCGCAACGGAACGGAACGCAGGAGAAGACTTCGACGAGGAACGTTCGAAGGAACACAGTCCGCTGGGAATGGGGGTCACTCATGTTGGCGGCACGCGGCTCAGTCGGTAATTTGCATCCTGGGCGCGCGGACGTGACTCGGATGGGACAGGGAAACCGCTGCCAGAAGCCAATTATCCGCGATGTCTGACAAAGAAGTTTGCTCGAGACGACGATAGCCGGAGAAAACGAAAAAAGCGTGAAAAATATGCAAAAGAGGGAAAACAAAGAGAGGAAAAATTAAGACAAAGTTAAACCACTTGATGTCCCCTTGGGTGTCCTGTGTCTGTGTCCTGGAGTGCCGCCTGTCGAGTGTCTTTTGCCGAAATCACTTTTAAAATTTGTTTGCTTTCGCCGCATTCAAATGGATATTAGAATGCCGCGCTAAAATAAAAACGCAGGAGCAAAAACAGGACAAACAGAAGCCGAGGATTTCTCCAAGGATGCGTGAGCGTCTGCCGTAACGTAAAAAGGGATTATTGTGCATCATTTCGGCCCATAACCGAATAAAGAGAATAAAAAGCGTGGCGAGGAGGTGAAGGAAAAAATATCCCCAAGTCGGATTATGCGATAAATTGTTACTGAAGTGTAAATGTTTTCTCACGTGTTAAATCGTAAAATATAAGCCCTCGCAGCTAGACATACATACTACGTATAAGCCGCAATTGTTCTATAACTCGGCCATATGGTCATTGAAACTTGTAGCCAAAAACTTTAAACTGTGAGTTCAACGCGGCGCCTAAGAAAAGCCATCGGGAAACTTGTTAAACACTATAAATGGTGCGTTTTTTGTGCCAAAAGTTTCGCCCATTAGTCATTGAGAACACTGTGTCATAGTTTTGCATGGCGACCGTGTCATTTATTAACTTTTATGCGGCGGCCAGAGAAAGTGAACCGAGAAGGAATACGAGGAGATTTTATGATATTAATTGAAAAACGATTATGAAAGTGTAAGTGGAAAGAAGTTGGCCTCTTTGATTTATATTTCTTGTAAAGTTTAGCCACTTTGTTATTATACCAATTGAGATGTTAAAATATAAGTTTCCTGAAAGAATGTGAAATGAAGCTGTTCAAAAAGTTTAAATTGAAATTGCAGTTGCCATCAAAGTTTAATTTTGATATTAATACCATTTAATAAATATAAATTAAAATGTTTAGAGTCTTTAAAGTATGTTTTGTGTATAGGGCAGTTTGTTTTTTAACTTCTTCAAAAAACAACTTAAGATGCTACAGTAAGCCTCTTTGTTTTGTACATGTAAATGCCAGGGCTTAGAGGAATTTGTGTTGTTGCCACCAAATAAGTTTTAAATAACAACCAAAAACCAAATAAATAAATTTGATTTTCATTCAACATAAAGTCTAGTTCTAATGTCAGTTTATTTGTTTATTTTGATGCCACTGCAGCGCCAATAAAACTTTACCACTCAACAAAGCCAAAAACACTTAAATAAATATATAAATCAACCAAAACGAAAATAGTGCAAAACGACGGCAGATAGCCCAGAAACTAAACAATGAAACTGCAAGAAAATCGCTTGAGAAAACGCAACGGAAAACTTGTGGCAGACGCATAAAGAAGAGTTGCAATTTCGGGTTTTTTGTTCGGAAAATGGATATAAAATCGAATAAAAAAAAGTGAAATAAAAATAGGTCGGAGAAGCCCCAAATGCAGGCCAGAGCCGTGGCCGTCTAAGCCACTTCCCCGAGCGCATTAATTCAATAAACCTATTTATTTGGGACTTCGACTGGGATTTGGCCAGAGGAGCGGAGAATGCGACAAAGTTTGCCAGCCAAGACGGCGCAGTGCAATCAGCAGGTCCTGGAACCGAGTCCTAGAATCCAAAGGAGCCAGTGGTGCCAGAGGAGCCAGATTCGATGCCGCAAACGAGTCCCAATTGGAGGCAGGCGGACAATGAGCGCACAAAAGGCGCTGTAAGTGTCATTGCAGCCAGGAACTGGGCCACTGGGACTGCCACGCAGGACGACTAGAGCCAGAAGAGCACCGTCACCAGCAGCGGAGCCAGAGTCAGGACCCGGATAGCGACGTTGACAACTGAGATGACAGCGGCCGACGGAGACGCAAGGCGGTGTCGCCATTCTTTCCTCTGCTACCCACCAGCATCTTGGCGGTGTCTTGGCTCCTTCCCTCCGATCCTGGTCCTGCTTCTGGTCCTTGGCTTTGGGATGCGTAAGTACAGCTCGGGGGTTAGGCTCCCATCCTTGCCTGTGCGCGAGTGTGTGACTTTCATACATTTTTGATTTAATTTAACGCATTCATGTCGCCCACTCCGGCACATGCACACCCTGAAAAAAAAACCAAGGAAAGACCTTAAACGTTAGCTTCGACAATGGGATACCCTAACATTATAATTTACATATAAATTCCTTTTAATTGGGTGCGTTACATTTTTTTAAATGCTTTCAAAATACAATTACTCATAAAATACAGTTTATTCTTTTTGGAAAATTCCTTAAAAATAAAATTTAAAAATTACTTCCAACCATTTTCATTATACTAACATCGTCAGATAACCTATTGAAAACTCTGCAGCAATTTAAAAACAATATACCCTAACACAGGGTATAAACAGTCACGCATAAACACTTGGCAACACACACATGGATAATGGCACTCGTAAGCGGGCCCCAGGACGCGACAAGGCTGCTGGCAAATTATTTTAGTAGTTCTGAATCGACGGGGGAGCGGAACTCAGGCAATTGTCTTGTGAAAAAGTTGTCCTTGGCAATCGCAGGGGATGAGTTAGGGTCTGAGCTTCCCTATTGTTTCATTTGATTTGCAGAAATTAGATTAGGAGAAGCTTCGGGGTCAGCAAAATAGAAAAACAATAGCCCATAAAACTTGACAAAATGTGACGCAATTCACAAAGTTCGCAGTAAAACAATTTCTCGGGTTTATTGCGGATTCTACCTTTTCATTCCAAATATATTTTGTTGAGAAATTTAATTTGGTTTCGTAGCTTAATTAAGTTAACAATTACCCAAAGAGAAGTTAATACCCTCATCAGTGCAGCATTCTAATATGTTTAAAGGCTTGGCCTTGCTTTCAATGAAAAAAGTTTTTTCAACATTTAGTCAATTGAATTCGTTGATTGACAAGCCAGGCTGAATTTAATTTGGTGACAAATTAATTGAGACATTTAGAATTCAACCACTAGAAACGCTTAGGAGGTCTTTCAACTAATTAACTTACAGTGGTTGACAGTTCAAAAAGGAGTTTAAGTTAATTTAATATATATCTCAAAGACTTCCTTTATTACTTAATAGTTCTCTATTTAAAATAAGATATTAAATTTAAGAAAGAAAAGCATATGTCTTGGCAACTGTTTTAGATTACAATTTTAGCTTAATTAATTTTTCGGAATACCAAAACCAAACTAAAAGCTGTATGTGAACTTTTAATTTGAGATGCGGCCGTTTTAAAAGTTTCTGAATTACATAAGCCTTTGAAAGGATAATATTTGAATTTAATATGCAGCATATACATAAATGGAAGCCACTGTGGAAATTTGTGAACAATTATGCGCACCTCTTAAGCTGAAAAGTTTTAGCATGATTCTCGGCCGCTTCCGCAAATTTTGAGAATGAAAAATAGTTTGCGCCAGGTCCTTAACCCCATTGCTCCCTGCCTGCAGGAGCTGCTGCTCAACGGCCATAATCAAGGCAGGAATAAAACAATAAATTTCCCTTTCTTTGCGACCCTACAGCTCCAACTTTGTCTCACCCGGCTCCTTCTCCAGCTCCTGCTCCAGCTCCTACTCCAGCTCCTGCTCCAGCTCCTCCTCGTGTTTCTGCTCAACAATTACCGAGGGGAAAAACATTAACGAAATTGAAAACTTGCCAAAAAATGTTTAATAAACACATTTTCAGTCGCATGTCGGCGATAGGGAGAGGTGGCCCAGAGTCCTGCCAAATCCCTGGCACGCTCTGCCCATTTCCCCCGCTCCCCTGATCCTTTCATTCCAACTCTCAACAAAATGCGCTTTCAGAAAGTTTTGAGTGCAACTCGTTATGCCAAAATGCAGAATGGGCCAACAAAGCAGATGCAAGCCAGAGCCAACTCCAAGCCCTCTTCCCCGTCCGAAAACAGTCAAAAATATAATACGCCTAAAGTTTGTCTTGCAGCTGCCTCTGCTTTTGTTCGGTTCGGTCAAAAACCTCATTGTGATTTTTCGGAAATTTCTGTGGAATCTCGGGATGAGAGTTTTTTGTTTGCCTGCATCGTCCCGGATCCCTGCTAATTTCCAGAGTGTGCCGGGCCTGCATCGAATCAAAGCTGCCTGCCTACAGGTTGACTTGGCACGCCGACCCTCGACCCCGTAACCCCGTCTTATTACACCTGGCGAGATGGCCGAGATGACCGAAATCCTTTAAGGCTGCTCGGGGGTCGTAATGCCGTGTCCTGTCGTGTCGTTCCGAGTCGTGTCGTGTGTGCGGTTGTGTCTGTAAGGGCCAAAGTGTTTGCTTACCTTCATAAATTATAAATGGGTTTTGCGGAGAGACCAAAACAACAACAACAAGAGTTCCGTGACACTGGTGGGTCCTCCGGCAGAGCCAGATGAGTGTGTGACACACACACACACACACTCAAGCATACATAGTCAGTTGACCTCAGCCTCAGCAGGTCCTGTGATGACGGAAAATATTGTAACACAAGCAAAGTTTGGGGGCGGCTAGCAACACATGACAGTGCCACAGGTCAACAAAGTGTCTAACGGTGGGACGGATGGGCAACTTCGCGGATGCTTTAGTGGAAGAAAACACAAATTCAGTCATAATTTGATTTCATCATTGATATCTCTTTATTTTTCAAACAAGAAAGCTTTAAAATGCTGTGCGATTAACTTCTTAGACGATCCACAGGGCGGATAAGTGATCCCTTGCAAAATGGTCAACGTGGCGGATGAGTGATTTTCGGTGCACAATTTCGCCCACTGTGGCTCATTCGCCATGCAACTAACAATTTCCTGTTCGCATACACACAATCACGCACACAATGTAAGCCGAATGGCCTTGATGCGCTTTTGGCTCGCAAAATGTGAGCTTAAATTATTCAGGCTGTCAGGGGTCAGAGGGACAGCTGCAGCTGCGTCGACGCTTTGGGCAATCAAAGACAACAACAAGTGTGTGGGCGTGTGTATGTGTGTGTGTGTGTGGGGCATTTAATTGCTCTGAGAATAGCAGAGAGTGAGCAGTGTGGCAGTGGGGGAGGGAGGCCAGAGGCCAGGTTCGGGCAAGAAACAAAGACGTGGCGAGAAATGACCCACAAATGACAAAGTGCACCAACAGTCAACGAGCCTTGTCTTCATTCTTTGCCGAAGTGTGAAAAGAACAAGACAAACCACCGAATAAAAAGGAAACATAAAACAACATAGAGCAGAAAAATTCAAAGCAAAATAGCCTCTGGGCCGAAATGCGGAAATTTATGAATCGCAGCGGGGGCAGGCCGGTAGAGGCAGGAATGTCCACGCAGGAGGCCCGATGAAAAATTGTTTTATTTCTGGTCAACGTTTGCCTACTTATTTATGGCTGTCCCGCAGGCTGTCCTCTTCCTTGGCCAACTCCCAGCCGTGACCACATTCTGTTCCCACAATCTCTCATTCACTTGCGGGACAAGTCGCTCTGGCTAAATATTTTCCCTGGAAGCCATAAAAATCAACTAGATAAGGGACGAGTCGTGAGAGTTATTCGCCTAGCGTTGAGATTTCGCATAATTATTTTGCTGATTTATAGGGGAAAAGAGCAGCTAGGGGCCAGCTCTCTAATGAAGACAATATAAATAAAAAATGGAAAAGCAGTTTATTTGCATTTAAGAGTATTGCCTTTAACAGTGCCTTAAAATGAAAAAATAAATAAATTAAAATAAAATTTAAAAAATGAAAAAGAGTTTCTTACACCCATTATTAAATTATTTCGTTATAATAACAAATAAGTTTAGAATTTCAAATGTTCTTCTCAATGTTGTTCAGCCCTTAGGTTAAATCTTACTCCCATTTCCCTTTTTATGCAACAGCTTCTGTTTAAAAATAACTTTTCTTTCAGAACCCGCAGTCAGAGCTTCAAGCATTGAAAATCCATTTATACTTTGACTTTATAATTTTTTGCATTTAATTTCCCTCAAGAGTTTCCACCGACCACAGCTCACTTATCATCCCTTCCCCACAGACTGATTCATCTTCATCAGCATGAACCTTTGTACCATAAATTATTTATGTTTATGCACAATTCGATGACATTTGATCACAAGTGCCTGGCATTCCCATAAATATTTGAGTAAAAAATCAGCCAAGGGAGGGAAAATTGTATTTAAAGTGGCATTTATCAAATCGATCAATAAACAATTACCGAAAGCGAATGCTCACAGAGCAAATAAATAAATAAATAAATGAATAACTCTCGCACACGCCGCCACGAAATCTTATAGAAATGTATCCCTATATCTACGAGTGTGTGTGTGTGTTTTGGCAAACAGCATTAAGGATACATTTGCATGAGTGGGCGTCAGTCTGTCCCCTTCTGTTCTGTTCGGTTATTCGAGTGGCTGCCGCTGATGTTTGTGTTTAGTGTGAAATTGCTCTCAGCGCCATTATCCGAGGATTCATTCAAAACTGAAACATATGTTGGGTGTCACTGTGAAAATTATACATGTGGCTCGATGCGGGGGATACCGGCACCACCATCCAGGATGTTCAATATGCCCAAGTCCGGGCCCGGGGTCCCCTTCATGCCCACTTGGCTCTTTGTCGGCACACCCACTTTCGGCGGTAACTGTGCGCTGGGCTGCCTCAATTTATTTTTATGGCATCGTGTTCCTCGGTCTACGTGTTCCCAACAAACAGGCAAAAGTAAAACGGCAAAGGAAGCGGCACTCTTTCTCCCCTTTGAGGTTCATTTCAGTTTCAGTTTCGCAGTAAATTGAAATTGGAGCATTGCCCAGTGTTGCGTATACGCACTGTTGTGCGCTGCACGTTGTCTCCTCAGTGCTGCGCGTTGTTAACCTTGAGCCAAAGCAAACTTGTTAATGGCCCTGCTGACTGCCAGTGTTTTCCCCCATTTTATGTTCTACGTTTATATTATAGTAATTTTTCTCCCAGTGAAGTGCTGCATTATATTTGGAAATGGTTTTAAGAAGCTCGTGCAATATGTTCAATTGATAAAACAGAACGTGCCAGATATACATTAATGATATTATACATTTTCTGAAAAGGTATGGTTATCTTTTCATGAAGTATTCTTTTTTAAAGGGGATAAGAAAAATCATCTTTTGCCAATGCCAGTGATTATTAATTTTGTAGAACTCCTTTGAATTTCTCAGTAAAGACCTAGATTTCTATTTTATTTGAAGATATATAATATAAAGAAGTATTCTCAATTTTTTATACAGACTCCCTATGGCAGTGGGTTTCTGTATAAAATCAGGCCCAAAAGCCCACCATTTGATGTGACTCTTGGCATGTAATTTAGCTCATTTGAACTTTAATTGCTTGGCGTCCCCCAAAGGGGACTCATTAAGATTGCCAGCCCGCAGCTGGAGCAACACAAATCTGGCGACACAACTATCAGCCCCTCGCTCCCGCCGCACTGGCGAACTGGCGAAGTTGCTCGTGGACTAGATGGATGCAGCAATCCGAGTCCTTGGGCTCGGGTTTTATGTGTGCACTCGAGGCGGCTATAATCCAAAGTGCTCCCCGGTGAAAAGTTTTCTGGTTTATGCGAGAATATGTGTCGGCTGCTCCTTTGCGTGTTTCCTCATAAACACCAGCGCCGGCGGATGCGGGCAGGGATATGGAACCGGATGGCGGATTCCGTTACAGGTGCAGATGAGCTTTGGATGGCCACGAGTCAAGTGGCCCTCTGTCTTTATTTGGCCACAAGCGTTCGTCGTTTTAATTACGGACGCGATGGCGGCGCCGCCATTTTGTCCTTGCAAGAGCAGCCATGACTTTTTATTGGACATGTAATTACTGCGTGTTTTTTGGCTTGCGGGGACCCACGCATATTTTTTATAATTACGGGAAAATGAAGACCAGAAAAGTTCTCACATTCGGCCAAAAGCCGATGCGAGTGTCCTGGCCATCCTGAGTGCTCTGCTGCCACACGCTAATGATGCACGTGCCACGTAGATTGCGTGGATTTAGACCTCTTGACCTTTAATCTGTTGGAAAGATAAAAGTGCCCAGAATTACATAGCTGGAGCCCCACAGGCCAAGGAAAAAGATAAGTGATTCAATTTAAAATTGTTTCTTTGAAATGTTTTACAACTAAAAAAAACACAACGATTGCAAAGTTTATATTATTAATTAAGCGACTTTAAATTAGCGAAACTTTGTGTACATTAAAAAAGGTTGCTCGCCGAACTGTAAAGCAAACATTGTTTAAATATTTTTTGAGTAATGCATACGTTCTAATTAAAGTCCAGTTTTTTTGTGAAAAGTTAATCAATAGTAAAGAAAAAACTGTTGGCCCCAACTAATTCCAATCATATTTTTTATAGCCTCCCTTTATCTCTCCCTATCGCTTTCCTTGTCGCCCAGCTTCATAAAAGGAAAAACCCATGAAATATTAACTAAGGGGTCAAAGAGCCAGGACGAGTACACCATATGGGCCAGTCTGGACCTGATTCCCCAGCCCAATCCGCATCCCTTCAGGTGACTGCGTCATTGGCCGGCCAGGGCTGCAGCCGTAACATATAAGTGAAACATGGCACATGGTAGACCGTCGCACAATGGGCGGGCTTTGCAAGTTTTGAGGGCATTAAAATGGAATAGTTTTCCAAATGATGGGAGTCTGTGTGTCGGAAAAAACCAACGCATATTCTTGCTGCTGCTGCTGGTGCTGAGATTTGCCTTGCTCAACCTATTCTTTTAATTATTTCAGCAATATTCGGTTTCAGGCAACCATGAATGTGTATTTGTAAAGGCTTTGTTTAATTCAGTTGTCCGATGCACTAAAATTGAACAGGTATATTCAGGCTTTGTAGTTGATTGCCAGAGGCAGGGGATAGTTGTCAAAAGTGTATAAAGGAAACTTCAAATTAATGGAAATATATTTTCCCTACGGAAAGAGATGCAGATTATAGTCTGTGTGGCCTCACTAAATTCGTATTTATTCCTATTACAGTTTCATGTATTTTAAGTGATATTTATAAAGCTCTTTATTAAGAAATGTTATTTATAATCTTAGACAAACGGCTAGTGTGATTTTTGAAAAAGCTTTTACTACTGAAACTCGTTGATAAGAATCTATGAATAGCTGGAATTTAAAATATTAAAAAGACCCAGAGGTTTATACTAAAAATTGACAATATTTCCAACTCAATTTTCTTTAAGAACAAAGCATATATTTTTGTGTGCTGCACCTGCGCCGGTAACCCATTGTTTCTGTGATGACACTAGCGATGCTGATGAGCTGAGCTCTGGCTAATGCGGCTGCTCGTTTTGTAGTTGGCCAAACCTATTCCAGAGTCGCGTCGTGTGTGTGTTAGCGGGTTTCTGTCTGCCACCGGTCGAGTGACTGCCAATTTGAGTAATTTTTTGCGTCAGCCGCCAGCCTAATTTGTGGGCATTACTATTCCAACGGCGTTCCAACTCGAGCCGGCTTAAAATATGAACTCGAGCTCAGTCCCGCCGGATTTTGGGCCACTTGCCACGGCCACGGCAACGGCCAATTCTGGTTGAGGAAAACAAGAAAACAATTTGAGTCTTATTGCACGTTTCAGTCTCCGTGTGTGTGCCTGACTGTCGTCAAGTGCTCTAAATGGCCAGATCACACTTCATGTCGGGAGTAGGCTCCTTTTGGGTTAAGCCAAACAAAGCGAGGACACGGCAAAAGCCCAGAAAATTAATCGGCTTTGGGGAAATAGTTTCTGGGCCGGCACTCTACTGATTTCGGCCTCGCCTCGTCCCAATTTTTTTGCCCTTGTTGCTGGGCTCGAATTACAAATACCCAATGTACCACAAAAGTAAAATTTCGGATTTTCCGCCTTTTTGTTTGGCCAAGCAAATTCCTTTGAGGGAAATCAAAACCGATTTGATTTGCTGGCTAAATCGGTTTTAATTGAAAATGCAAACTGTGCCTTGAGTAACCCGTCCGGGCTTCGCTTTCCATCTTGATTCGGCAAACAAAAAGAAGCCAAAGCGATGGAAAGAAAAAAAAATGTATAACATTCTGCAGTGGATTTTAAATTTACTATTTTCCTGGGAGTGAGATTTTCAATTTGCATTTTAACAAAAACTCGCCTGCAACCTTTTTGCTGGGCACGGGAAATGGGCCCGGGGTGGACCTTATCAACACGGCCAAATCACACGCATTCGTTCGAAATGATTTCGTGGTGGAAATTTATGCGGTTGCCCTGTGGAATCTCCGATTTTTTCTTACTTCTGCCTCTACTTTTTCAGCATTTTCTTCATGTTTTTTTTTGGGGTGCACAAGCAGACACGTAGAATTCCTGGGCAGCTGAAAGGTAACGAGAGCGGCTGAAATTTCTTGCTCTACCTAAATCAAGGCCCTGACAAGCACGTGAAATGAAATAATTTAAAAATGCAAATTCTGTGTTATCAAACCACTGAAATCTTGGTCCCGAAAATCAGTACGATTTCCCACACTTTTCATCTTGGTGGATCATTGAACTGGCTGGCGCCAGGTGAGTTTGTTTTCCTCTCACGAACATATCCGATTAGATATGGGATTGGGAAAGGTTGTGGCAATGATCCATTACTCTTATGACTATTTACAACATGAGTTTAAAAATGGACAGAAAAATAAGTAGAGTCCAAGTGTTATGGGAAAGGTGCTGCCTTCATCTAAACGTATATTGCTAATAGTTTCTATGGGAAGTTGCCCTGCAATTACTACAAATGCACAAACTTTCCTAATATAGCAATATTGTAGGTAATAAACTTTTCATAAACATTATGAAAGTGAAAACGTAAAGTTCTGGGAAATATTGAAATCAAACAATTTCAAGTGCAGGCGAACATGTTCATTTTCTTGTTCGACTTTATTTTTTGCGGTCTGCTGAAAACTTCTTCCTGCCATGACTTGGCCTGCCAAGTTCACGCCTCCGAATCGTCCTGCTGGCCTCCGCCCCTCAATTTAGTGGGTGAGCAGCCTCGAGGCCAACATGTCCTTCGCAGAGTGTTGGGGCAGAAAGTTGCTCAAAATAACTTTCTCAAGTGTGGGTGTTGAGCTAATCAATGTTGTGGCGGCTGCCTGTAGTTTCAAAAGATGTTCTTTTATTTTCTTTGGTTTCCTTTTTTTATAAATTTATTGCCCAAAGTTATTAGCTTTGTAATCTTTTAATAAAGTTTTGCACAAATTGATGGGTCATTATTTCATTTACAGAGCACAAAACTGTTCCTTTGCTTTAGTCTATGGACTAGGTAAATATTTAAGCAAAAAATGCGATACTGATAGGCAGGTCAAATAGAATTAATAATATTCATATATACAAATATTTATTTAGTTGATTTGATGTACGGCCATGTGCTAGTGGGAAACTGGACAGAGGTGTGTGGCTTTGATTATGTAGGTCCAAGGACATGACGGCTGCACGTGTATATGAAATGATTATGAGGCTAAAGTTACCATTTATTTTTTATACTAAATTTTCCTCTAGGGCACAAAGTCGCAAACATAAAAAGGAAAAGTTAAAAAGGGAAACACAAACCGGCGGTGGGAAAAGGAAAAGGCGGCCAAAGCTACGAAAAAACAAGCAACTTTTAACAGCAAAAAGTGTGCGGGAGTAAAAAAAAGTATATATACGAGTGAAAACGGAAAGAGAGAGAACAGAATTAAATGAAAGCCACCACAGGCAGTGACATTAAGCGGCAAATTTTTATGATTTTAATTAGCATAAAAGCGTAATTGAAAATTAACTGAAACGAAATACATGTGCCTTTGAGTGTGCGTCTGTGTGCGACAGGCCTACTACACTCACCGCAGAGCGACAGAGCGCGGGCATCCCATTTGTTTTACCCGAATTTAATTCATTCACCTTGCCAAAGCCGATTGCAATAATTTTTCTTATTTTCCACTCGCTTTGATGTGCGCGACAAGTATTTATTATATTTATTTAGGATTCTTTGCATGGCATTATGCTACATATTGCAATAACTCGGGGATATTTTGGAATTTTTGCCATGGCAATTTGTTTTTGAAGATGGGGGAACCCTCATATCTTTGGAATATTTTGTCGGATATCCATTGAATACTTTTTTAGTCCATTGAAATTTTAAACATTTATACCTGTGGGTCATATATATTATTTTAATAAATCACTAACAAATTTTAATTTTATTTGATGATGGTCTTATGGTTTTTGATGGTGTTTGCTAAGTCTATAATAATTGATAAATCTGTTTATTAATTGCCATTTCAATTAAAAGCTTAATTAATTGCAAACAAAGTGTTTCATTTCATTAAAATTCCATGAATTTATTGAATGATATTTATTAATCAAAAATATATATAAAAAACCCACTTTCGACTTTGAGCGAAATTAATAACAAAATAAGTGTTGTTGTTAGTTTAATTAGTTAATTGCAAATTTTAATTTTGTTGGAGTCTCGGCTAAATCTGTCTACTTTTTTATTTTTTAAAAGTACCTAATTAAATGTTGAATTTTCGTATTTAATTTTTAAATAAAAAGCTCAAGAAGCGTGTAATTAATAGAGCCCTTGGGTCGAACAACCACAAAAATATTTTTGAGGAACTCTGTTTAATCTTCCATTTAAATCCCATGCGCTCACCCTTAATTAGCGGCCAGTGCAAACACATTGTAAACAAAGGTACTCTCCCTAATTCTGTCCATCCTACAGAGCTTGTCACCTGCAGCTCCCCGGAGGAGCCAGCGGCAATGATACAGCCAGCGACGGCCACAAGATCCACTTTGCCAGATAGGCCAGTGACAACACAAAACGATCTAATTACGACAGCCAGCAACTTGACGACAGCAAAAAAGGCAGTGGCAGCAGAGGCAGCAGGACTAGCAGTAGCGGCAACCGAGGCAACGAGCTCACGGAGCACGGCCGTAGTGGCCCGGGGCACGTCAGCAGCAGATGTGGCAGCAGCCACGATAGCAACGACCCAGTCAGCACAAATTGGGCTAACTACTCAGTCCACAGACGGCCAAACAGAGGCGCAGACAGGAGCGGCAACATCCACTGCCACAGCAGCCACACAAGCCGCAGCAGCAGAAGCATCAGCAGAGCTGCTCATATCAACAATTTATCCGCCATCAACGGAGAAGTCGACGGAAACGGAAATGGAAATGGATGTGCACAACTCCATCGAGGCCAGCGGCAAGATGGTGGCTGTGGAGAATTCCCTGACCAAGGGCTTCTCCATTCCGACATTCCTGCCGCCATTTCCCGTTTTTGCGGCCGCGGATCTGCCTGCTTACCGCGCCGCTGCGGATGCTGCAGCAGCGGCAGCTGCCAAGTTGGCAGCCGAAACTGCGAAGGCTGCGGCGGAGGCGGCAGCAGCAGCCGCATCCTTCGAAGCGGTGACAATGTCGCCGGAGGAGCAGCGCCGGCGAATGTTTAATGAGCAGCACTCCTACCTGGTGGCCCACCGGCAGGCGGCGGATGGGACGGGGCCGGCGGTACGTCGCAACCTAACAATGCCCGTGCTAAACATCACCGCCCAGATGGGAAACCACGCCTATATGCCGTGCCAGGTAAGTGTTATACACTTAAGAAAATTGAGCCCATTTGTCATTTGCATTGTAACTTTTAAAGTTCAAACTTGAATAGGGATTATTGATTTTTAAATTTATGTAATTATGGATTTTCGACCATTTAGTAAGAAAATTACAGATCACGCGGTCATTTTTTGTCTGTTATTTAAGCTCTTTAGAATCCCTTCCATTTTAAAAAATAATTTTTTTTTCGGTGTTTTTGTTTGTTGTCGTGGGTCAAACAATCCGCTTGGGTCGGCTTGGTTTGAGGTTGCGCGTGGCGTGTGACATAAGTCGGTTAAGCCTTAAAGGTTCGCTCAGAAAAAGGGGTTTTAATACGAGATTACATTTAATTGCGAATATTAAATTTGTATTAAATGTCACGTGTCATAAATAGCGGCCAACAGTCAAAGCTGCTTAAAGAAAGCTGTCATTAACGGCTACAGTGGACGAGCACAAAACACACATTGCATAAATGGGATTGTGCAAACAGGATTTTTTTTATTTAAATAAATGATTATAAATATGGGAATAAATGGATTTCTTGAATTAAATTCAGATATGTTCATAAGGGAAAATTAAATGAAAAGTTAAATATGAAATGATTATTATAAAATAAATTTGTGACTGCTAAATGCACTACAGAGCTGATTAATGAACCATCAGAAGTCACGAATCAGAGTCCACTACCAGAAACATTTTTTTAATTATATAGCATTTCGTAATGCGATTTCGATATACATAAAAGTACATCCTGAAATTTCTGTGTGGGATTAGCCCAAACTTAAAGCCGCACACGTCGCCAAGGACTTAAGTTTCTGCATTAAGGCTTAAACCACTCGAGGCAGACGACCCTGACTCACTTACAAATTCCCCGGAACTCAAACCCAACGAAGACGGGCAAGCGACAGAGCGACAGAGCCGGAGCCCCTCCTTCCGCTTCTGGATTCCTTTTTAATTTCAACGGGCCGGAGATACAACTAGCATTTACATATTGCACACAGACACGCTTCACACATCCGCAGATTCGGGTGCAGAGACAGAGGCACAGATACAGACAACGACACAGATACAGATACAGCTACAGAACAGGACACTTATTTGCATGCATACATATTGCACAATGTATTCTACATACACAGCTACACAGCCGCCATCAAATTTACATGCGTACGTAGGTGCTTCCCCGCCTGTGAGGATATCCACAGAATAGACTTTAAAAAAGCCCAAAGAACAGGTCCTAAAAGGAGGCTAGTATAAATACATACACACATTTATATATATATATTTGTATAACATGGACGGAATTGTAAACGGTAAATAGAAGCATGGGCGCTTGTTTACGTCATAAAAAATAAACGTAAACAGAATGAATTGTTGATATGCAAATGAAATTATGCTGATCTGAGCTGGACCACAGCCGACAGCAGAAACCGGGCTAAAGCAGCAGCAAGCCTGACTACGAAAATAAGGCCAAAAGCAGGGCGCAAACTGTAAGAATATTTTAGCACAAGACGCGCTTTGCCATCCCCAGAATTCGTTCTCATTTCCATTTCCTGGACCCAGACCTTCCCTAAGATCCCAGATTTCACGTCCGCTGATACGCCGGAGCCGTCAGATTTTTTGCAACTTAACACCGAAACGACACGAAGCGCTAACGTGGCCGGATTAGTTCGTCTTCCGTGGTAATTATTCATGTATGGATTAGCCCACATCGAGTGCAATCTGTGTTATGTGAAAGCTCATTAGCGGCAGATTGCCAGTGATTTACATATTAATAGTTATGTGAATGCCCGCCTGCTTGGGCTTTGATGCTTTAACAGAAAACTAAATTTAGAGAAGCAAACGCCCTTAAAGTAATGGAAGATTAAGCCAAGTAACTTGAATTAAAACCTGTTATAATAAATTAAAAATAATATCCAATGAGATTTCTATACAAGTTGGTTTATCATAGCATAGGTTTTTTTTTAGGGGTTCGAATATTTTGGGGAAAAATTTACAGATGAATCTCGAAGAAGTGATAATGTCCTGAGCATTTTTCTGTTTTTTTTTTTTTTTTCAGATCCACCGCCTGTCAGACAAGCCCGTTTCTTGGGTGCGCATGCGGGACAACCACATCATCAGCGTGGACGAGACGACTTTCATAGCTGACGAGCGCTTCCAGTCGATCTTTCAGGAGGATCACGACTACACGTGGTCCCTGCAGATCAAGTACGTCCAGCCGAACGACGCCGGCTGGTATGAGTGCCAAATGGCCACGGAGCCCAAGCTGAGTGCCAAGGTGCACCTGCAGATAGTCAGTGAGTGCTCGGGGCTGATCCCTGAAATCATAAGCTACGGTGTTACAGAAGTTTCTTTATCACTAAGAAAATATAAAGACATTTAAGGAGTATCTAGAAATAATTCAATAATAATTCTAATATTATCATTAAATGATTTAATGGTTATAAAATAATATTAAAAACTAATAAAATTTTTGAAATAACTTATCTTAATTAGACTTCTCTGTGACACCTCAGAATTACCAACCTTAAAATAATTTCTTTAATAATGTTAAACCACAACAGCACCCAAGACTGAGCTTATTGGGGATCAGAGCCGCTTCGTAAAGGCGGGCAGCAAGGTGGCCCTGCACTGCATCGTCCGGGGCACCCTGGATCCCCCCAAGTACATCATCTGGTTCCGGGGCCAGAAGAAGATAAGCGAGGTGGACGAGCGAACCGGCTGGTACACTCAGTTAGATCGTAACATATTTGGCACCGTGGGCGATAATCAGAATACGGTAAGTGCTGTGTTTACGACCCCGGCAGTTCATCCTGGCTGACTGGCTGACTAGTTGACTAAACATAAACATTAATTGCAGATCGGCTCATTAATCATACCGCTCGTGCGGAAAGAGGATTCCGGCAATTATACGTGCCAGCCGTCGAACAGTGTCTCCGTGTCCGTGGACCTGCACGTGCTAAGCGGTGAGTTAACGGCCTTTGGGTCCAGGGTCTCCTCCTCCTACTCCCAGCTCCCAGCCCATTCTACCTGCCGCGATGTGTGGCGAAATGAATGATTCATATTAATCGCAACTGTCGCCACCGCGACGAATTGCCAACAGGTGAATACTCCGCATCGGCCATCATGTCAGCGGCGGCAAGGACGACGACGCCGTTCGGCAGGAGCACGTTCCAGTTGATGCCGGGTCTCCCGGGAGTCCTCGCACTTGGATTCGCACTTCTTCGGGCGCTGCAGGGAGTGATGCACAGCGGCCCAACACCTTGGACGTGACTCGCCTATTGAACGCCGAATGGGTCTTCGGTCCTCGGTGTCCGGTGTCCGGATCCGAGTTAGAGTCCGTGTCCGTGCCCGCATCCGTATCCGCGGGGTCGTGGCATCGGACTTCCAATTATTTGTAAGCTTTTGCGCCATCTGCAGTTACGTAATGTAGGTTAGAGATTAATTAAAGGCGGCCTTGTAAATAGCGGAGAGCGGCGGAAGCCCTGCGGAGCTGGATTGACGGTTCCGTAATTAGGTTAAACGTTACCATAACTCCCATCTCTGCGTGTCTCACATACTCCCCATACTGAATTCAATCTAATGTACATTCAATTTAAGGCATAACGTATACAGACCCATTCCAAGTTGTGAAATCGAATCAATAATTAGATTATTGTCGCAAGCGAATTATTAAATGAAAATAATAAACGAGAATCATAAAAAATTCACCATAAATAAAGGCATTCAATAAATCATGTGAAGCAGTATTTAAATCTCTGCGTTCTCTCTGTGCGTGTTGGCTCGGTTTGTCTCTCATCAGAATGGTAAATTATTTATGAATGTTATCGAGCCTAACTAATTGATTGGCTGTGTTAGCATTCTCTGGCGTGCCATTGATAAAAATAATAGTACATCACATCACCGGGGGGTCATAGCTTGCGAGGAATTTGTGCGATCTGTCTGAATATTTGCATTTACTAAAAGGGAACATATTTAATTTCAGATTGAATATTTTTCATACAGATTAAATAAGAACGAAAACAATGCTTTATAATGCATCTCTCAGTTCTATTTTTATTGGAAAAATATTAGGTCAGCCAAATCACAAGCTCAGATGGCATGTGGCAAAACATTGGGGGTGTTCATTCAAAAACCAAAGGCCACCGTAAGTATTTGACAACATTAAGCCAAAATAACCCTAAGTAAGCCAAAGAGAAACCCATTTTCAGGGCAGATATCCACTGTTGACCCTTGGCTGACGTGGCCGATAAAAGGGCGACCAGCAAGAGAATTTCCTCAATGGGGATATGCATAAATAATTTAATATTTTATGGTAATTTGGCTCCGACTCCGGATCACCAGCCACGGCGACCCCGTTTCAGGACATCAAAGTGACGAAAGGAAAACAAAAATGAGCCAACAGTTATGGCCGGGGGTAAGGGGGGGGAGGGGGTGCCAAGTGGAGTGCATAAAAATAACACAAGCCATAAACTGGCGAATTCCAAGGGTCATAAAGCCTTTAAGGTAGCCAGTCTATTTTATTGCAGCGGAAATCACATCTCCGTCTTCCGAGAGTACGGGCTTATAAAAAACTGGGCGAGGAGGAGAACAAGCGCCGAGTACGGAGGAAAAATAAGAAACAACACGTAAAATTTGTCGTTGTCCTGTCAAGAAGGAGCTCTTCCTCGGAGCGAGTGGGACGGACGTAAGCGAAGCAATTTACAAGAAACACAAAGACCTGGGGGCGGAGCAGGGAATACGGAGGACGGAGGATGGAGGATGGAGTATGAGCTGGCGGACGAAAGGCAGTAAATATTTTTCACTATGTTGCTGATGCTGATGCTGATGACTGACTCGCCCGACGACAGCCGGGGGTCCTGGGGAAGAGGAGCAGCCGAACGAAGAAAGGGGATCCCCGCTGGCTCAAGTCCAACAACTCAGCAGGCAGCAGGGCCCGCGTCAAGGCAGGAAAAGTCAAACAAGATGAAGCCAGTTGGAAATGTCCTTGCCCGGCAAAGTAAAATCCGAAGAACAACAAGAAAAACCGAAAAATAAAACTTTAAGATAAGCTACATAAAAGGGAGAGTGAAAGTGTAGCCAGCACTTTTAAGTGACAGTTTCATCCAACATTTATATATATATATCTTTCTCTTTGCTAAATATATTCAATATCCGATAAAACGCCGCTGCCAGTCCTCGCTGGCACTTCCATGGATTTTTTATTTGAATTTTCATTTGACTTGGCCGGCGGATGGCAATCAAACTACAAAGCTGGTCTCACACTTACGAGCAGGATAACTTGAAGGCTGTCAAACGGGCAATGGAGGAAATGTGATACCCTTTGAAGGAACGATCATAATTTGTCACTTATTTTTTTCAGGTTTATATTTATCGCAAACTGAAGCGGGCAAGAAATTCACTAACATTTTTGATAATGTCTGGTAATACTTATAATTTAGGACTCCATCTTATACTACCTGTGTGGTCTTTATATCTTGCTCGTAGAAATCGATTTCTAAGTAGAGTAAGAATCCACTATATCCCTACTTAGAGGGTACTATAAAATCCCTCTGACCTCTATGGCATTATTTTACATCTTCAGCTTCCACGGTATTTTGGCATTCCGTTTTTTTCGGCACTTCTTAATTTTGCTTTTTTCGTTTCTGCCATAATGACTAAAGGACTACATGAGGAACAGAGGCGAGTGCTTCCAATGACATCTGGTGCTGACTTCTCCGTTTGTCCTGTAACCATTTGCGCTCCTTCTGGCAGTGACCTACGCCCAGATAATTGGGTTAGCTACGGAGACAGGACCCCTCTTGCCCCCGACTGCTGTGGGGAAGTACGAGTGCGTTTTACGATCCTTTGATGTCCGAAGTTGGCCTGCTACTTGCCTTGTACTGCGCTTCACCAGATAGGTTACGAAGGGGTCTCCTTGCCGGCTTTTTAACCATATTCTTTGCACCCCGTTCTTGTTCTTGGAGCACTTAGGTTTCGCAAGTTTTTTTATGTTGGCCTTAGTTGTGGATATTCGAGCCGGGCGTCGTAGCTGTTGTTTGAGGTCTCGCATTTCTGTAAACAGTAAACAAGTCGAGGCGAAAGTAGAAAGCCCAAGCGCCGAAATCGTGTCCAAAAAGTAAATAAGTTCCAAGCAAATAAATCAGTAAAAATCTTCGGGTAATTGTATTGAACCGACCAAATAGCCAAGCAATTGGGGAAGTCAACAAATTATTGAAGAAGTTAGCTGCTCCTCGCATCCGGCTATTGGCCTTCCCACTCCCACTCCTTTGTGAGTTACGGGGTAATCCCCGGTTTTTGTGACTTGGCTGGGCCTCCGAAATACGTCAGGGCCTTATCGGACATGCATCTCTGGAACGCTTCAATTTGAGGAAGATAAATTGCGTTTGCGCAAGAAATTTCTGTCCGAAGAATCCAAATGATTTAGCATTAGCGAGCCCAGTTCCTACACTCATAAATATGTGTTTCTATTATTGGAGAATATTTACATGAACACAAGTGCTCATATTTTTGTTAAATAAATATTTTGTTAAATGAATGCACATATTCCTCTTCATTTATGTTTTATGCAGAGAGTTTTGAAACTTAGATGGTGATGCTCTTGTTATATGTAATATATATTCATGACCTTAAACAAAAATCCCTGCTGAATGAAAGTTAATGGTGATATCGTGAGTTGCAGAGCCAATTGGCCTGCTTTTTGCAGAGTGTACGCCCACACTGCCTGCTCTCCATTCCTGAAATGGGTTTCGTGTAATGCGCGTAAATGCAAATCATTATCAACAACATTTGCATTGAGCAGCGTCGATGATGGGCTGCAAAGTGGTGGCAGTGCGGAGTGCGAAGCCATCCCAATCCCGGCCCAGTGAGCATTCCGAATGGGTCTACTATAACCCATCGTTCCTGGCCATCCCACCGCACATTGTTTCCCCAACTGGCAGGCAGGCATCCCGGCATCCAGGCAGGCTATTAGGCCTGATGAATTTGCGCGCAGTTTGCAGTTATAAATATTTGGCCATTTCACAGTCCGACTGTGTTCAGTAGCCAGTGCAATTTGCGGGCCCCGAAATCGGAGGGCTTTTAATGAATACTCGCGGCATCCGGACAAAAACTCATTTCATTTGCATTACCAAAATCTACCACATATACACACGGACGTACAGCGAACCCATGGTGGCCAGGACTCGAAGGGCAAACAAAGGAGCTGGAAATTTCACCGAGAAGGAAATTCTTCGGCCAAGTTATGTTAGCTATTTTTGACTGAGCCTTTGTTTCCCCCGCCACTGGCAGTGTCACTGCCATCCGCTCAGCCATTGCCTTCCGCAATCTCTTGCAGATTTTTTTCTTTTCAAACTATGGCACAAATGTTGAAGTGTACATTATTCTTAACTTTTTTGAGTTCGATAAGCGGAGCCAGAAAATTATGATGATGTCGCTGATGCTGATGTCGATGGTGGGGCTGCTGGGAAGCTGGGATGCTTCAATGCCGGGATGCTGATGCTGATGATGTGCTCCGCCGCTGATGTGCTGCTGATGATGATGTTTGACTGAAGATAACCCACCAAGTTGAGGGAACAAACAACAAGTTTGTCTTCACAGCAAATTTCTCTCGTCATGTCTAAGTGGTAAGTAGGGGAAAAAGTTGGTGAGGTATCCCAGAAAACCGAAGCTGAAATACTCTAACAACTGGGAGAAGTAAAGGAGCTTTTAGGATAGAATAAATCTTTCTTTTTTTTTTGAAAATATAAATAATTTATTTCCTAAAATATGAGCTTAGAAATCATGCTAAAAAAATGTAATATTTACTTGTCTCTAATACAACACACTAATGACTCAAGAAGCTGGCTGAAGATATTTCAATTCATGAACTATTTACCATATCCTTAACCCAAATAATAGTGTATTCTTGGCAAAGGCAAATAGTTGGGTTCACTCCCTTTTTTCTTTCACAACACGTGATAAAAAAAGAAGGTCCTGCCGCCACTTGTGCTGGGTTCATTCAACCTTCATTTCATAAATAAACCATAAATTGTGCCTCTAGATTTTGTTGACAATTCTGGAAAGGAGAAAAGTTATCATTCGGACGCCAAGAGCAGACTGAGATTTCATGACGACCAGTGCTAATTAGTATCTGCCCTAGAAGGAAACGCAATAAATTTGAAAGAAAACTTTGTCTGCAGCAAAGTTACTTCGAATTATAGCAACTTCAGCTCACGCCGCCGCCCGTTGCCAATTTGTATTGGTCGTAAACTTTGGCACTCACCTTGCGGCTTTAATTAAAGCAATTGCAGTACAAATTTTAATTATAAAATGCTTCGACCCACTGGAGGCACAATCAAATTATATGTTGTTTACACTTTTGTGGTACGCGCAGCGCAGCTCCGATCCGTTCCGCGCTTTATTTGCCAAGTTATTGAGCGGGCCGGACGATCCAGACAATTGTTTTAATTTTCTGCACGTCGGGCGGCGTTTAGAAGGCAATAAAAAATTATTGGCCAAGAGCGCAATTAAAAAAGTCGAGCAGGGCACACGGCTTACACTTCGACTCGGCCATTGGCTTAACGAACTCGAGCCAACTTTTTTACGGCCCAAACATATTTATTATTGTGCGGGGGGATAGGGGCAATCGAGGGGTGCCCAGGACCTCAGCGAATTGTTTAGTAGACATGCTTTTACGGCTTATCCCTGCTCCCTTTTTATGACATTCTTAAGCAAATATTCGAATCGAGTTTATGAGATTGCGATCCGTACTTTGTAGCAACTGCTGATGAGGCAGACCGGCTGCCAGGCCGGCCAACCGGGCATTTATTTCCCATAAAACATCTCTGGCTTATATCAAAGTCGATAAAGAAATCAGTTGATGGCCTTGGCCGAAAAAAGGGTTGTCGTTGCCGTTGCTGTTGCCGTTATCGTTGTCCTTCGACCCCTCCGGCATGGACGAGGATGTGTGATAGATTATGGCAAATCGCTGCGGTGACAAGTACTGCCAGTCGCCCCATCAATTAATCAGAGTCCTTAGGCCCTCGGGCCGCACTAATTTGCCCGGGCGAAGCATGAAAATTAGCTGGCAAATTGAGCAGCCGGCGGCAAATAAATGCTCATAATAAAATGATAATGGCACTCGCATCAATCGAATATTGATTCGATTGGGAAGGAAACGGCGGCGCAGATAGAAGAGCCAATAAAAGATAAATGCAGGCACAACCCAAAGGAATCGTGAGTCCCGGATACACACATACACAGTCCACACCCCGCTCCTTCTCCACACAAATGCAGCGCCAGCGATTTTCCACTTTAAGCAATTTGTGTCGGCAGCAAGAGGCAACAACAGCAACACAACGGCCAAGTATATATATATATGTACGTATCGGAAGTATCACTAACATGGCGCTGCCCGAATTCCCAACAGTCCGGGGGCAGCGATCCGGGAGCGGAGATAGGACAGGCAAAATACTTATCGCCACTCGGCGGACGCGGATGCGGACGCTCTGGCCAGGGGAAGCGAGGCTCCTCCTATGTGCCCCACGCGGTCGTAATTAAAGTGGCCAAATCGAATTCCATTCGTGTTGGGGCGGCGGGCAAAGCGATTCGGGCCAATTGAGTTGGCCAACTTTAAGCCCTGTTTTGTAAAACCTGAAAGAGGATTAAAACTCAAACTGCACTTGCTGTTTGTTACCAGGAACAATGGCTAAGGGGTATTAGGGGGAACTGAATATACATGTACAAAAATTACTTTGAAACATAGTTTATTAGAAAACTTTGGTCTCCTTTTCATTTGTCCATGTTTAAATTTTCTCAATAAATAAAGTTTTTTGTATATTCTGAATTTTACAAGAAAATAGAGTTCCAAGTATAAATATTTTTAATTTGAAAAGAATTTTCTTAGTGAGGAAAACAAGATTTTTTCCCTTTAAATTTATTTATCCTTCCATTGTCCCCCGTTACGATTCATGTCTATAATGAACAAGGCGAAGGCAGTTGTCCTGGTATTTTGTTGGGGAGGCGGCGGAAACATTTCTTTGGAAGTCAAATCGATGCTGGGCCCCTTTGACAGCTTGTTTACATCAACTAGCGGCCAAATCGGCAGTCGATAAGGCCAGGCCCACACACCCTCAGCCCCAACCCGCCTGGAGCCTGTATAAGCTCATCAGGCTAAAATGCCCGCCCTTGGCTATTACGGACTGTAGTTTGCAGCCAAATGGTTCTCCGATGTTTTCCGGTCAGAACTCAAACGGGAAACCACTGAAATTAGCCAGGAAAGCGCCGCCACGAGCTGACGGCTGGATGGACGGATGCCAAAATCGGTGTTCTCAATTAAATATTTTAAATATTTTTCAGTGTTAATAATTCAGAGTGTTTCGCACGCCACGCAAGCCTCAATAATGAATGCGAAAAGTTTGACAAAACGGGTCAGAGCAAAAGTGGGTGAATTTCCCCCTGATGATAGTTTGTACATTTTGGAAAAACGTTCTGCGAATTTTAGCAATTCCAACTTGTCGGAAACTGAACGGAAAATCGCCTGTCAATTGATGGACACAAACGCGCGCCGCACAGTGTCATAAAATCTGGGTCGCGGCTGTATCATAAATTGATGGAAAATGCTCTGAGTTAAATTTAATTTAAATCTCAAGGTTGTGCGCTTGCGACTGCTTGCCATTAATGCCGAAATAAAATAATAAAACACGCCATAAACATGCTTCGCTTCCAAAAAAAATATATATATATATACATACGAAAAAAAAAACACGCTTTACATGTGACACAAGACACGGTGGCGTTCGCGAACTTTGCATGGCTCAAAAATTGGAAACGGTTGGAGGGGCCAGAATGCGTTTACTGGATGCCGGGGCGCCTTCTGATTTTTCCAGAGTGACGCCCCCACACAGGCCCGGAACCAAGGACTCCCCGTTCTCCGCGAATCTCCCGGGTCCCGCGGAAAAAGCCAATATCGCCGGGCCTGACGGCGCTTGTGATTCGGATGGTGATGGCAATGGGTGACGCTGATGCTGATGGTGACAACCACTGACATGCCCCGCACACTGCCGCAGGACTTGTGTGTCAGTGGGTGGCTGGGGTGTCCTCTCGCTGGGTGGTGCTTGGGCCAGGGCCGGGCAAGGTAAAAGCCAAATGCAAATTCCGCCAGTATTGGGTTTGCTTCGCTCACACGCTCAGTGTATCGATTTAACTGCCCGCTCGGCTTCCCGGGGA
Source organism: Drosophila ogumai (assembly GCA_018904815.1). Lineage (NCBI taxonomy): Eukaryota > Metazoa > Arthropoda > Insecta > Diptera > Drosophilidae > Drosophila > Drosophila ogumai. Next base: position 12,821 of record JAEIIJ010011164.1, on the reverse strand, counting down.
GCGACCTCCTCCGGCGGATCCTCCGGCCGGGCTGTGGTTTGTTTTGGGTTTCATTCTCCGCCGTATATATATACATTTTTTTTTTTGTATTTTTACGTACGGCCCGCAGCCCGTTGTAGTTGTCAGCATCAGCAGAACATTCACGTACCCGTTGTACTCGGCTTACTCGCCGTGCTCGTTGTTGCCATTGTTATTTCTGTTGTGCAGGAAGTTGTTGTATGCAAACATTAAATTTTCAATAGGTCAATTTTGGTTCAGCGCCCCGGGCTAAAATATTTTTGCAAAACACATTCAATTCGCTGCTTTTTGCCGGCCTTTTCACAGTTTGTCGCTCAGGCTTTTCTCCTTTTTGCATGGCTTTCGTCCTTAAATCGAGGTTATCAAACAGATTTTCGCACTTTAACCATTTGAATAAATTGATTTGGAGAAAAACCAACATGGAAATCAAATCAAAAAATGCTTGTGCAAATATCGAAATAATTGCCAGTGACTTTGATGGACATTTATGTACCTGGGCGCACGTGCAAAGGCACCATCGGTGTGTGTTTGTTGATTTGCGGTTTGGTTTTCCCTAAGGATTTTCCGTAAATAGTTTTCGGCTTTTGTTGGCAAAAAGTTATTATCTCAGCATCAGTCTGACAGACAGACTCTTTGTTTTGGAGGCCGAAAATAATATTGTTGCATTTTTAGCCTGGCTGGAATCAACACGAAAACCTTTAGTCATATTAAATATTTAGCTAGTCCCTGCAAAGAAATATTCCTGCTGGCTTGTCTTTGCCTTAACTTAAGTGGAATTAAGATAAAAGATTATCCCCTGGATTTACAGTTCCTACTAAATGGAATTAAAGAGAAACTGGGATAAATTCCATCGCATCGTTTAATCGCATTTGCTTTTTATTTGCGGTTATTAATGTGGCACCGTAACATGAAAAGCCTTGGGGGGCAAAGTGTTTTTAATTGAATTGCGTCTATGGAAAGATTTATGACAATTTCGAAAATAAATTTGATCCGGCTTAAAGTCATTAAAAAAATATATAGTGTTATGACAAGCGGAATTTGCAAACTAATTTACGGCATTGCATTTTAATTGGATAATCACGGATTCTTGGCAAACTTCCCGAAGCAAATTTCGGCAAAAACAATGAGCCATTTGAGCAGCACTTCAAACTTTTGTCAAAACATAGTCCAGGATTTCAGCAAGGCGGCTTAATTCCCGCAAACAACTGGAAGTAAATTATAATCTGCGTAAAACAATTTAAGCAGTCTGGCAAAAATGTCAGGACCAGACAGCCGGCGTCTTCGTTTCGGCCGGAACTTCTGCTGCAAATTAGATCGTTGTCCAAATTCGATTGTTTCACTTGCTTTCCCGAGCTTCCCTTCTGCATTTTCCGAGAGCGGCTGCGAGTACGAGACCGAGAGCGAGAGCGAGAGCCAGTGCATTGGGTGTCCGAGAAAAGTTTGGCTCACAGTTCTAATTAGCACACTAAAGATATTCAACACTCAACGTAATTAAATGGAATTTTAAGCGATGCATCGCAGCCGCTCGCCGGTTCCTAGTTGCCAGTTGCCAGTTGGTCCAAAGAGCCTTTAATTACTGGCTTCCAGCAGCAGTGTTCCTTGTGCTCCCTGTGCTGCTCTTGCAGATAGCAGCTTGGATGCGGATGCGGCGCCGGATGCCGATGCGAATATGGAGGATGGAGCAACTTTTCGGGGGGCGGCTGCGGGCGGGCTACAAAAACTTGGCCGCACAAATTAATCATAACTTTGGAGGCTGCCACTGCTGCAGGAGAGCAGTGCCTTCATCTTGGACAAAATGTTGCCATGCCCGCCCATTAAATGTGGGTTAGCAGTGAACACACACTCCAGTGCCAGTCCAAGTTGCAGCAGAACCAGAGCAGTCTCTCCCCCACATTGCATTTGCATGCTGCAATTTTCTGTGCGTCGGCGTTGCCGGCTGTCCAATAAATTTCAGCTGTGCTGTGGCATTTATCAAAATGGCAAAAACTTTGCGAACGGCTGCAGCTGCGCAGTGGCACGAGACAAGGCATTCTCCCTGCCGCTGGCATCTCAAGTTTTCCTGTTTGTTTTACCCAAATTGCCTGCCCGAAACTTTACATTCAGAGCTGAGAGCGTGCCGTAAAACGGGTAACCTTTGGAGTGTTTATTTGTTAACATATTTATTTAAAAAATAAATCTATATTAGCAGATTAGTCTCTAAATATTAGAAACAAATACTCGATATAAATGCACTTATATTATAAATAAAAAATAAAAGTAAAATATTGTTACATTAAGGAAAGAGGGTTTTGCTTGTATTTAAATATTTTATATTCAAAATTTAATCTTGATGCTGGTAGTCTTTATATACCTGATTAATTATTATATCATAAATATCTCTTATATTTATTATTTTTCCCCACATCCTGTTCATCCTCACGTGCGCATCCCTTGTGGCAAGGACTCAAAGTCGAGCAAGTCTGCTGCTGAATGTTGATAAGCAATAAGAAGCGGGACAACGACCGAGACGACTACAGTTGCATCACAGCAACTCCGAAGAGGCGGCAACTTTCCTGCCAGGCCGAGTTGACAATTCAAGGAGAGAGGAACTGCATTTTAGTGGAGTGGACGGGACGGACACACCTTTCAGCTTAAGCCCGGTTGTTGTAATGGTTTTCCATCTAGGACAAAGGAGGAGGCAGCAGTAGTAGCAGCGTCTTTTATTGTTTTATGGTCGTCAGCTTGTTTGGCTTGCCGAGATTGTCAATGTCCATCTACTGGGGAAAGTTGTGAAATATGTTCCTGGGAATGTAATAACTGCTAAAGTAACCATTGCTTTGTGTTTATAAGTAAATATGTTTGATGAACTGCGTTTCCATACCCAGATACCAAAAGCAAAGGGATTTATAAATTTAAATGTGTTTCCTAAAGTTAAGAAAATATTTTCAAAAGCAATTAATCTTTCTTAAATGAAATCAACTATTTTCTCTGTTTAAAAACAACAAGAATTTTAAAGCATTTTTGTATCTCATATTTTGTCGATTGTAAATTCGGCCCCTGCTCCAGTTATTTCACAAATTATATAATTTTAAAAGTATATCAAATAAATAAATTAATTAAAAAATTACGACAAGTCTAAACATTTTAAAAAGCTTAAATATATTTTATATATAATTAATTGACTTAAATTTAATACCCTGCAAGGATAAAATATTATTAAATAATTGTTGTTTAAATTATATATTAATTAACTCTGTTCTCACTTTCTTACTGTTCACACAGGAAACTCCGTACTGTTCCCACAAGCACAGAAAGAGATGGCTATAGAAACGAATGAGATTTGCAGCAGGCAGCCTTGGAGCTAGACTTGGAAGCTTTTCTGTTTGGGCTTTCGAGATTGGAGCAAGCAGTGCACAATTTTTATAGCTGTTACCTTTTGTGTAACCTTAAAATCTGTTAAATATTTGAATTAAATATTAAATATGACTTAAATTCAATATCCATCTTTATTTTAAATTAAAAAAACTCTTAAGTCATTTAATGCTTCTAATTTTAAAGTTTTTTATCTTGTTTTATTGACAACTTAAGAGAAGCAACTCACACTTTGCCGGCGTCCATAAATACAGAGTTTTTAAATAAATAATATAAATAGCTAATGTCTAGGTGGAAGTCATAAATTAATTTAAATTAGTTTAGAGAGAGTCCAGCGGGCGATGGCTGGGTGGCCAGGAGGCCGCGACCTAGACCTCGTTGCACTCCAGATAGAGCTGGCGACAGTCGAAGCCGGATCGGCCCCTGCGTCCTGCGTCGTACAGTTCCTCGAAGCTGCTGCCGCTGCTGCGGCCGAGCACGTAGCTGGTGGCATAACTATGGGAAATAGAGATCTTGTAGTATCCTTTTCATATGTCTCCATATAGTTTGTGAACTTACGATCCCAGCTGACAGAAGATGCTGCTGCCGCCGATCTCGCGCACGCACTCCGTGTTGGCATCGCACATGTAGCGCTGCGTGCACTTGTCCTGGTTCTGGTCCGCCTCCGAGCTGCGGTAGGTGCGCACATAGCCCTTCATCAGGGAGATTCCTGCCACGACGGCGTCGCTCACCGAGTCCCGCTTGCCCAGGGAGCGGGCCGCCAGGGAGCGGTGCGAGAAGGAGGTCTTCAGGGCGTCCAGCAGGTTCATCACGATCTGTATGAACTGTGGATGCGGAAGGGGTAGCGATGTTCAGTGGCGTTGGGTGTGTGTGGAGAGTGTGTGGAGTGTGTGTGGTGTGTGCGGAGGTAGAGGAAGCATTAGTCAATTAGTCTTGCATTTGCTTGTGCCAATACAGAGGAGTGTGTGTGTGTCTATGAGTGTGTAATTGCGTGTGTATGTGTGTGGTGTGGATTGGAACAATTTACACTCTCAGCACTGGGCAACAAGATAAGGGCATTACCATGAAATATATTGAACTACTAAACTAAATAACTAAGCCGGCTTTAAAGTATATCCAAACCTCCATTTAAGGTAATTTAAATTAGTAAAATCTATGTTTTAAAGCTTTTAAATGAGCGTAAATTATTAAGCATTCTTAAATGTCAAGCAGATCCTAAAATTAAGCACAATAAGGTGTAATTTAATTTATAATTGTAATAATTATAATGATAATAATACAAATAATTTTCTGAGACAAGAGCTGACAGAAAAGGTTGAAATTTCTAATCAACTCTACCTTTTATATTTTCAATATTAACCGTTTTGTTAATAACCCCAAAACTTTTCTGTAAACAGAACTAAAATGAAGAAAATTTAGCAGACTTTTGCTTGTAAAGTTTACAATGTAAACGTTATTTAGGGTCTAAATCTCTACATTGACTTTTGGCTTTCAAAAGATTATCATTTTAATGTTGGACTCTAAATTTCATTTAATTAACTTTAAGAAGTATCAGTCATGCAACAAATTACTCACATTGTAATCTTCTATCTATTCAAAACCCCTAGCTTAGACCCAAATCTTGTTGCTCGGTGTGATTCTTTTGTGTTGGGAAAGCAATAAAGATGTTTTACCTCGCCAGCTTGCTTGGCCATCGAGTTGACTTGATCGGGGTCTCTGGAGCCTAAAACGGCCGACATCACAGCCACCAATATGCCCTGTGCGATTATTAGCGAGGTAGAGGTAGAGGAGGTAGGCGGGAAGCAAACATAATCGAGAGAATAAGAAGAGCCAGGCACCAGAATCGTAATCAGTATCGGAATCAGTATCAGTATAAGGCATAAGATGTAAGATATAAAACAGAACGAAACGAAACGAAAACGGTAACGATCGAACAGCAAATTACGACAAAGCAAAACAAAAGTGGCACAAAAGCAATCAGTGAGTGTACACCTGTTAGGGGCTAATGGATCGATCGATTACCTGCATGGGAGATCCGCCGTTGTCGACCTTATCGATGCCATCGCTGGGGGCTCCGCCGCCCAGCAAGGTGTTGATGATGCGAAGACCTGCGGAGATACAGAAGTGGGTTTATTGTGGGAAAAGCAATAAAAACATATTTCTCATATCTTTCCACAACTTTTAGTAAATAAGAGCCACACTCACCCATGGAGATGACATTGGCCCAGGGACTGCCGCCCAAACCGATCGAGTTGTCCACATCGTCGGACTTGGTGGGCGCCTGGTTGATGGCTCCGTTGAAGAACATGGTCATCACGGTGGACAGCATGTTGGACCAGGTGAAGCCGCCGGGTCCGCCCACAGTCTCCTGAATCTGGTTGCTCTCCAGGTCATCCTCGATATCGTCCAAGGCCACCTTCTTGGAGGCGTTTGGCTTCACGGCGAACTTCCGACCCTGGGCGGCCAAGCTCTCCTCCCGTTGGACCGGCGACTGGGTCACCTGATGCTGTCGCTGGTAGACCTCCTGCTGCGGGAAGGCGAAGGTCATCAGCAGGCAGTTGCTGGCCACGATGGACAGCAGCAGGCAGGCGTGCACTTTCCGTTGGTTCCACATGGCGACTGAAACGAGGCGAGATGTGGAATTAGGAGCTGCTTGACATTCAGTCGGGGACAGCTTAAAGTTGTCCGCATAACAACACTTTCACATTGCCCAATTTTGAGTGGGGCACGGCGTGGCACGTTTCGGGAATGGGAATCAGCGGTGGCCCATTTGAGCGGCGCACGCTTGGCCCGATTTCAATTGGTCATTACACATGTCATTAGAGGCCAGTATTTCGAACTTGATGCCAGGAGACCCTCAACAATATGTGGTTTTGCTGATAATTTTTATTATACAATCCAATCTTAGGGAATGAGGCACAGAATTTACAAAATCAGACATTAGACTACCAATTCATTTACCAGAATATTTTAAGCTTCATTCGCTGCCGTAGCATTTTTTTAACAATATTTTCACCCCAGTTTCAATTACTTTTGTATGCAAATCTTTTAGATAATGCAGCTTATCCACAAACTGTATTATCTCTCCCAGCACTCGAGTCTCACCCAAGTACTTCCTAACTGTCACCCAGCGGGGTTTTCCGAATCGTAGTCAAAATTTTCCCATTATATATGTTACAATTTCCCTGGAAACCAGATAAGAAAGTTGTAGCGGCTTGTAATTAAAGCCGAAGCGTCTTCAGTCGCTTCCGAAACATCCAGAAACGGGTATAACTGCTGCCAATTAAGGTGTCGGTCAAAGCGAACCTGTTCCCCAGTATGAAGGCCCCCGGGCCGCGGACTGAAGATGGCATTCGAGGCAGGGAAATTACCCGAGTGGCAGGTTGCTGGTTGGGCAACGTACGTAGAAAGCCGCCACAGGTGAGGCAAGGTGGCAAGTGCCGGCAATTAGACATCATCGCAACTCCGCTGGATTAGCGATATTACGAGTACGGGTATTGGCTTCGGAAACCGCTCACAATGGGCCGCTCCATCGGGGCGAATTAGAATGGAACTGCCAATGAAAGAGGCTCATCTCTTTCTGCGTTCCCGAGCTGCTAGTAAAGATATCAGAACCAGAGCCAGAACCAGTTTCAGCGGCTCTAACTAGCGGTTCTTTCGCTCAGATGTCATGCAGCGGGTTCCCGTTACAATTAATAAAGCCAACGAGGCTGCGGAATGCCAATGGCAGAGATTGCATTGATTTCCATTTAATTGCCGGCCACAGAAACGGGCTCCCAGAATGGGTCATTCAGTCAGAGAATATATACACACCACATGCATAGAGAGGCCGAGAGAGAGAAATGTAAATTGTCGGGTCATTAATCGGGCAGCTAGTATATCGCACGGACTCCTGCCTGATGGCTTTGTGACACAATTCGACCCAGTTCCGTGGAAATTATGGCTGCCATGTAAATTTAGAAAGCCGCTGGAGCAGGCGCTCTCCTGAGGCGTGATCCAGCGATTAGACAGCCTGAGATAATGGTAATTAATAGCCGGAATGTGTGGCAGAGAAATTTTTATTGATTGCATCCAATGGAGGAGGGAGCTCGGCCATTTAGCTCAGCTCAGGCGAAACTGTGATGGCCAAATTAGTCACAGCCACTTTTCGTGATCGGCTTGATGACATAATTTAGCCACGTTAGTTCTCCGCCTAACTAGCTCCGGCGAAAAGCGCATCTTTCGCCGAGAGAGAAACACGCAACTCTAATTGGAAGCCCCGCACGCAACTCTTACTTTCATGGCCTGCCTTAAAACGGCAATTAAAATCGAGGCACAGGCATTTCAATAGAGAAATAAAGAGCGCAGCAATTACACTTGCCGCTGGTCAAAAGTCGCAAATTAGAAAGTGTGGAAACCGCAGTGGACGGCGAGGGAGAAACAGCGATTTCCGAGGGCGGGGGTGTAACACTAACCAAGTTCTTTGGCCGAGAAATATCATTGTAATTTATGAGAAGATACTCTCCCCCACAGACGAATAAGTATGTATTTATTTTCAGTTTCGTTTGCGGTCTCGTGCCACAGCACGCTCCACTGGCTCCCTGGTCAAAGTCAAAGATGAGAAAGCGGTAAAACGTTCGTGATTTGCGGTAAATGAGCCAGCCAGCCAGCCAGCTCTTGGCCGTCTTCTGTTTCTGGGAGTGGAATGGAGTGGAGTGGCTGGGATCGGCTTGGATCGGATTGGAACCAAGGGGCCCTGAGTCATTCTGCGGGCTGCTTTAGCCGGCTTTCTGGACTGTCACAGACTGGTTTCCGGCTGGGCTCGCAGAGAAACTCTGGCAGCCTCGAATATTCACGTTTCACTTTCTTTTTGGCCAGAATCAAGCGGAGCCGAGGTTTATTGACCAAGAAAAGTTAAAATTTAATTAAATGCTTAAGCGCGGCACTTGCGGAGTGCTTAACCCTAATGGGAATGCGCCGCGGCTTTCTAGCGAGTTTGTGCCCTAAGTCTTTCGTTTGCGCTGCTGGTCAGCGAACTCTGGAGGAAGCCAGCTGCCTAACACCCAACGACCACCGTCGGCTGAGCTGCATTTTAATCAGAGCTCGGGAGGCGGGGATTTTATTGATTGTTCGGTAACAGCATGATGCAATGTCAGGACAGGTCGGCGATCCACTTTGGTGGGGAAAACGCCGAGCATTCGAAACTTTTACTGACCCCGAAATGCAGTGATAACCGCACGAAAGCAGAACAAATTGCACTTGCAATTGCAGCAGCCATTATGGTTATTAGACAGCTGCTCTTGATGGCCAAATTGCAACTGTCATTGCCCGGATTCGCTTTGTTTAAACCACAAGTGACTGCTGGAGCAGTCGCAGCAACAGAAATCACTGCACATTCTCCCGCCGACGGCAATTGAGAAAACAAATTCAGTTTGACTCGGCCTCGGCCCAAACATAAAATGTATTAAACACGACTTAACAGCTTCAAAGAAAAACTTTCACCTCGCTCAACTTGACAACCAGCAGCAGCAACAAAAGCAATAACAGCAACGGCCACCGCAAAAATGCCAAAAGCAACCAGTGAATGAAAGCTACAAAGAAAGAGCCCTGGCGCATAGGTAAACAAATGGGGAACAATCGTGACCTTTGGCAGGCAATTAAATAAATAAATTCTATATGGGAATTGGCCAAAAGGCAGGCGTTAATTGGCCAGGCCAGAAGCACAGCAGCAACCAAGGCAGCCAAGGCAGAGGCGAAGACCCACATCGAATCAAGGCCACAGAGAAAACGGCCGCAAGGCCTCCTCCACTTCAATGGGAGCCAAATCCAGAGCCAGAGCCAGAGTCAGAGCCAGGCTGGAGGTGGTTTCGTGGACGAGGGGCACTCGAAAACGTATTTCTTTGGACTGACAGTCGACGGGCGCCCATTTGGGTCAGTGGGCGGCCATCATCGCCGGCTGGCTTCGAAAGAACCAACTTGGCTGAATGCACATTTCCAGGTGTGTGCGTGTGTGCCCGCCACACCTCAGCCCTCCCCGCCTCCGCGCCTCTTTTCCCAGGTGCTTTGACAAGTTCCACGCTCCGTCCAGTCGATGGGTTTTCTGTTTGCTCTTTCATGCAAAGTTGTTAACTCGTTTAACAGAAATCCCCCCACTTGCCTCTTGTTGCCGGGTTTATGCCCCGAGTTCTGTTATTTCTTTTGGCCTGACCCAAATATTTGGCTCTGGCCATATAGCCCCAATTTGTTGGACAAACAAACGTACGGCACGACTCGAGGCCGAATAGTGGCATTCGATCAATTGTCAATAACTTTCTACTGCTGGATTCTAGTCGAATGCATGCCTATATATGCGTCGCGGATTATTTGTATCTGTTGGATTTAGGGTTTTGACAGGAAGTGATTGTGCAGTTTTCTGACATGCCTAACAATAAGCTATATTAAGCTTCATCATAGTTACGTGTTTTAGATCATTCAATTTAATATTATTACAAATAAAACATTTAAAATAAGTTAGCAATCATTTTTATGCAACAATATTAATCATCAAAATTTCTCCCCTGGTTACCTCTTTAGTTTTACCATAACTGAATCATCTTTAAATTTCATAAGACAAAACTAGCTGTTAGCTTTAATATCAAATATATTTAGTATATTAAGGATACCAATTTAATTCCCATTTCAAAACCTCTTTTAAATACTGAGCTGGACATTTGCAATTAAACATTTCCACTCACCTGTCGATTTATCCGCTGTCTCTCCGTTCGATGAGTTCGATGCAATTAATCTAAACTTTAATTACAGTTTCGGTCGAGTTGGTTTGGCTCGTCGCACTAGAAAAATTGCAAATTTTAGCACGCGATTGTCAAGCACACAATTCACTTAGAAATTCACCCAAAAATTACACTGGAAAATTGCTCTCTCTTTTCTCGACGCTCGATCGATGGGCACTTTCGTTTCGAGAGGCTTCGGATTTCACTTGGCACCGTGGCTCTGGCTGCTTTCGAAGTGGCTACTGCGTTGTTGCTGCGACTGCTGCTGGCGTTGTCTGAAACGGCGATCGCCTTGAACCCGGGCTTTTATAGCCTGACCCATTTTGGCCACTTCGCGAGCGGCCTGGAAGCGAGCCGAAGAATTGCAGCCGCGGAGGCATCGCCTGATGGCGGCAAGTGTTCGACAGCGAACACGTTGGATGTCGGCTAAAGTGTCGCCATCTGAAGAAGTTACCAACTATTTTATGGTTTATTTTGATAAGATAGTTTTGAGAATTTTGTTACATTATTCTAGGGGAATGTTCCCAACATATCACAAATAATATATAAGATCATTTCAACTATTTCATATAAATTTATGTACTTTTTAGGTGAAATTATCTAGAGATTTCTGGTACTTTTACAAAATATTTAATTTTAAAACACCCGCAATTGAATTTTCTAATTAAGCAAGAGATAAAATTAAAGTTAAGAAGTAAGATCGGGGATCCAGCTTTACAGATTTATGTTCATTTCTTTTCTAATATCGGCCTTATACTATTTTCTCTTTCAACATTTCACGTTCAAATAGCTAAATGTTCACCTCCGATCGCATGCGTGTCGCGGCGCCTGCGCAGATGGCTTTCAAACGCGGTTCGACAGCAAACAGGTTGCGTGCGCCCAATGCGCAGGTGTGATGAATAGTGATCTTCTGCCAGATATTTAGTTGCCACCTTGTTTACCATTACTGTTAATGCGTTTATGGCCCATTGTTGTCTGTTGTCGGGTGTCTGCTTCCTGCAAATAGGGTGTAAACGGTGGGTGTGGTGATACCTGGGTTATCTACCTGGATGACCTATCTGCTTCAAGGTTTTCCAACTCATTTACATGTCCGCCAGCAGTCGTTCCTTCGCCTGCTTTGTTGATCTTGGACCTTGACTGTGACAGCTCATCAGCTAAGTGGTCTTCAAAATGTAAGCAGGACTCATTTGGCTAAAGAATTTATTTTACTAACCTTCGCTTAATATAATTTTAATTAATTAATTCAGACTGAAAGTGAGGCACTTTAACTGGACACTGAGTAATTGTCTTTAAGTAGATGCCTCAACTGCCCTTTGCTTGGACCAATCTCGGAGTCACCGGGTAAATTAGGAAAGTTCTGGGCTGAGAAAACATTTTAAGGGATTGCCGAGAAACAAAGAGGTTTTTTTCTAAATTGAACTTAGAGAGGGGCTGGGTTACATCAGCTCTCCTGCTGGCCAACTACACGTGCGAAAAAGTTAAGCCGTCGAGGCAAAAGTTTGCCAAGGATGTCTGCCAGACATCCAGTCGGCTAAAGTCCACCGAAGGCCCCAGCCCATTCAACCCCTTTCCAGGTGGCGGCGGGCATTAGAGCCCTTGCGAAATCAAATCGGAGAAATAGAAATGGAACAGCCAACGAAGGTTGCCGTCTCGAACTGCATTTGTATGTGTTTACATTTAGTTGTATTCGATTTGCATACCCGATGGGCACTGGGATTGGGACTGAAGCTGGGACCTGGATTGGGATTGGGTTTTGGGGCTAGTCCACCCGTAAATCAATGCCAACAGTGCGGGCAATCAGGAGTGGGGGCGGGCCTCCCTTAACCCGTCCAAGTGGATTATTAAGTGGCCTTAAAGCCGAGTCAAGTGCTACTGTTCCCGACTCAGTTCCTTCCAGGGATTGCTTGCTTATTGAATGCGAGTAAATGCGGTGGGATTTATGTAAATCCTGGCCAGAGCACCGACTATGCACTCCACATCAGCATCCATATGGGGATGAGTGGATGACCACTTGGCCATATGCTTAATGCGGCCATAATTGCTCCGCATTTGTTATCGTCCAGGGACTGCCTGACTTTGCATATCGGGCCATTTCAGGGGGATTACCGATTTCCCGCTTAATTTATGTGCTCCAATCGTGCTCGTTTTTGTTTGCCAATTCCAATATTATTGTTTACACTCGCCCCACTCAATCACATTAGCCTAATGATTTTCCTGTCAACCGAAGGGCCGGCGGGAAGGAACGTGGCGGCCGCAGACTAAACATGGAGCATAAATCAGCTTATCAAAATCGGCATTCAGTAGTTCGGTTTATAATTTGTACAGGCAACACAATATTTGGCATAAATGATGAATTGTTTGCGGACCACAGAGCCAGTGCCATTGGCAAAGTGTGTGTGTTCGTGATGTGGTATTATCCGATAATTCCCCATGGGGCTGCATCCTGAACTCACAGAGGGAGTCAACAATTGAAGTTCAAGGGATTATGGTTTTAGAAAAATGGATGGGACAACGCCTGAAAACTACAATAACACTTTTAACCCGTATTTTTTATCCATCAATGGTTCAATTGTTCGTCTTTATTTTAGTGTAAGTACTTGTAGAACCTAAAGTATAAAGGAAAAACAAATAAAATATTGAAGGTTGTAATAACTATTTACATTTTATATATAAATTATTTACAATATTTTATCTTTCTGACCT
>JAEIIJ010011158.1:0-20245 GCA_018904815.1 Drosophila ogumai | reverse complement strand
ATAATAATTATAAAATAATAATAATACTTAAAAATAATAAATAATTTATATTAAAAAACCAATTTATTCATCATATTCCTCATATGTAATTAATTTTTCTCTCACTGCTGCCGATCCTGCTGGAAAACCTCGATTTCGTGGCTTAAGATTTCAGTTGCAGCGACATCGATGAGCAGGCCAACTCCCCTTGAAAACCCTGGGATACCCCAAAAATCAGCTAAGAAAAAAAAGTTCACGATGTGGCAAAAGAGGTCGCACAGTGACTGCGATCGAGATTCGCCTCGTAATTACACTTAAGTACCGACAACAAGCGGAGGCCGCGGAGCCGAATTCAAGCCGCAAATTAAATGGCCGAAAGGCGCTTTCGTCCTGGCGCAAAGTGAATTGTAATTGCGATTGAGCCTGGCTCCGACTCTGGAGCTTGTGCAGTTGCAGTTTCGGGATGGCAGCTGCGGATCTCAGCGGTTCGGAACGGAACGGAACGAAGGCAACACTCGAAGCGCGACTAAATGCGCAAAAATGTGGCCAAGACGGTAATTTACAATTGCAGCCAGTTGTTGCATGCCACGACGCCGCGTTGCATGCTCAGCAATTTGGACACTCGGGTGTGGAAGTGGATGTGGCCGTGGCTGTGTGGATACCCTACCCGCAGGGCACTGATTCTGGGTTCTTGCCGAACAAAAATAACAGCCCGAAAAACACACCTCAGATACATTAGGAGAGCCATTAAAAAAATAAATCGGGAGAAAGTCTGTTCGTTGAGCTTTGGTTAAAAATTTTTTGCTGAGTTTGAGGGAGGGAAAAGTAGACATAAATTTAATAAATTTAATAAAAATAGTAGAAGAGCATTTAATTTAAAATTTAGTTTATATATTAAGTAAATATAAAATATTTATAGTGGTCTTTAAAACCAAAAGGTATTAAATATTTTAAGACTTTTAAGTCCAGTAAAATTTTCATCTTAGTGAATTTCGAAACTTAGGGATATTTCCTTCTAACAAATAGTAGCTATTTCTTAGGTTATTTTACAATTTCTATTTCTAAAAAAAAGTATTAAAAGTAGCTCATCTTCTAGTCACCATATTCCATTTAAATGCAACATCCCTTCCCAAAAAAAACAATCTGGCAAAAGCTACTGTGTTTGTGGTCCCAAGATCGGCTGGGGCTGGGCTCCTGTTCACCTTCCTGGCGAAATCGAAAAAGTGTTCTGGACAGGAAATGTGTGCCCCTTCTCATCCTCACCCATAACTCCCTGGAAGAACACAAGAGGCGCGACAGAAGCCCAAGAAGAATGCAAACATGAAACACGATAATTGAGCAGCGTGGAAAAATTGCCAAAGACGCGAAATGGACAAATACGAATTACAGTATCCAAATCAGTGTCTTCCTGCCCAGCGGCAACACTGACCAGAGCCCAGACCCTTGGACGGGACCAGCTCCTGTTCCTGTTGCTCCTCCTTCTCCTCCTCCTCTAAGGAGGAAGCTTTCTCGATGGAACGAGGGGCTGCCGCAATTTTGTATGTGGCGGCAGCTGCAAAATTCATTTGACAAAAGCGCCGAGTGAAATCAAAACAAAGGAGTAGGAACACTGAAAGAAAATATAATAAAAATATATAAAATATTATATTATAGATTTTTTGTATAAAATTTAAAGCAAATTAATACAAGTTACTTCAAGAAACAGGATAAAAACCAAAGGATTGCTAGAGAATTAAGTCAACTCAAGACTTTTTTATTTAGCTGTAAGTTTTTTAAAATTCTTCAGATAACTAAATTAAAATCTTTGCTTTAAGTTCCTAAATATTTTCAATAAAATAAATTTCCTATTTTTAATATAAAATACAATTTTCCGAGTGCTCCAATCCAGAGTTGGGGGAGATGCAAAGATTGAGGCTGGAAGCAAACCCAATCTCCGCCTGTCTTGGTCCTGAAGCAGCGAAGGGAATTCAAATAACTTGGCGTTTAATTTATGGGAATGCGCGGTAGCCAAAGGAGCCGAAGGAGTCGACGTGGATGCAAGCAGCAGGAGGAGCTGAAACTGGAGGATCTGGCGGATCCAAAGAGGTGGAACTGCAGGAGGCGATAAAAATATTTTGGCCCAAATTGAACTTTCCGATTGGCGGCGGCGGCTCCTACTGCATTTTATTAATCATCCGCGTAATTTATTTGGTCAGACATTGGCAATTTCACCCAAAAATGGAAACTTCCTTTGGTTGTCGAAATCTGGAGTCTGGACCGGAGGAGTCTTCGCCTTCGGGCATCATCAGGCCTGCACATAATTTACATATTTTTACCACTCGACGGCGCGCTAAATTGTCACAGGTGAAACGCATGCCCAAGATTGTGATGGGTCCACCTTATGGGACAAAAATTGGAAAGGGAATCACAGTCAAACTTGGCTAAAGTAAAATGTTTCTTGAGAGGTAAATTCACAAGTGAAAAGCCTTTAATGTTATTAACAAATAAGTACTCTTTTTACAATTTTTAAACACCAAGTAGCTATTATTATTTATTTCAACTTTAAAATAAAATATAAAAAAATTAATTTTTGGTTAAATAAATAAATTGTTTAAAAACTAAATTCGTTTTCGGTTTAAACCCAAAAAAATGTATTTAAAATTAGGATAGAATATAAATAAGCTAGGAAAGTATTTAATTTTAATTAATAATTTATTTAGAAGCCAGAAACTGCCTCAATAAGCTAAGAATAGTTATTATATTTTACAGTTCCTGCAATCATTTTTTGTGTTTAACTTCAGGTAGACTACAAATCAAGTTATAGACGTCCCTCTGTATCTTTCTCCTCTCGCAATTTGGTAGATTGTTAACTGCACTGTCACTCTTCGACAGTCCGTGTAATTTGTCTGTATGTGCTTATCAGAAAGACAGAAGACCAGAAGACAGCCCAGAAGACAGCCGAAAAGACAAACCCAGCCGAAACCAAACCGAAACCCGGGGCCGCCATGTCCAAAGATAATTTCGGTTTGCTATCAAAGTCCGATCAAACAAACATTTGTCTCTGCCTGGTCAGCAGCCAACGAGGTAGGAGAAGGTAGCCGCCAGGAGAAGGTCCAAGCGGCCCAAGGACCACCGCTGCAGAAATCCTTATCTTATCGGTTGCATTCCCAATTCCTATGCCCATTCCCATAACCATTCCCCGGCGATGACTCGAACAATTCCTCATGGGACACTTGTTCCCAGGGCAACTCTGCCTACAAATAGCGAGAAAGAGGCCCGAGATAATGGAAGAGGAATGACTGTTAGCTAATTGTCTAGTTATCTAAGCGAGGGTTGCTCTAGGAGTTGTAGATATTTTTAAAAATTTTAATTTTTGTCTCTGTAATTTTTTTCAGGTATTTGATATATTTACATTGGTCTCGGCTTTCAGTGGAATTCCTGTGGTTAACGGCTGTCTGGGCTTAAAGAAATCCTCACGACGGATCAGGCTAATTGGTACCAAGATCAGAATTATTGAAAAGAGATACTTTAGAAACAGCATTAATATTTTTATAAAGCTATAAAGCAATTGAGATATTACCAGGCAAATCATAATCACAGTCACTTGCTCCATTATGATGGGGTTAAATGATTATTTTTCTTGATTTCTGAAATAATTTGCACAATATCTTGGAGCGCCTTTGAATTATGATTTTCTATAATTTTCTTAAATTATAACTTGACTTTTATAAAGCAAATTCGATGAAAACTAGATTTAAAATTAATATAGATTGTTTTAAAAGTAAATTACAAGTGAAGTTAATCTTATAAAAATCATAAAACAAAAATTAAAGAGTGTAAAAAAACATGGAATACTTTTTGGAATTATTTTTATAACCAAGTGAAATTGATAGGACATTAGAATTTCTTTATTTGGTAGTTTAAAAATGAAATTTTTCAATATAAAGATTACTATCTCAAAAATAAGGCTAATTCACTCTTATTTTCAAAACTAGTTCTCCAAATTTTTCGGAATACTTCTTAATCTAACCCCTGGCACTTGTCTTCTTATCCATATTTCCGCTGTCCTGTGTCCCTGTGTGTGCATGTGTGCCTATCCTCATAATTTCCACTTGGCGTTGTCCTGTTTGCTTGGTGTGAAGCATTATCGCAGGTACTGACATACTGAAATACTGGAAATCATTACCCCGACTGTGTGTCCCTGTGTCTCCTCTGCATTATCCCTTATCCATATGGTGGTACATATATCTTCCCTTCAGGCCTGGAGAAATCCACTTGAGGCAATGCGTTTGCACGTGTGCATCGTGTGGAAATCTCTGTTGACATTCCAGGAAGCCCGTAACCTTTTTGATATTTCGCCGACACAAGCAACTGGTTGGTTGGCTTCGGTTTCACATTACCATTACTAACCATATTGCAGTTCCCTCGCCAAGATCACGTCTTTCTCGAGGGATGCACATATTTTTGTTTGGCTTTAATAAGCGTTAAGTCCCTCACAGGAGAGACTGACTGATTAAGGACAAATTGTATGCACAAGGCGACTCAATTTTCCCAAAAGATGTGGCTCCTGGATCCCTCAGCTCCTGCTTTCGCTGCTCATCCTGTTATTTGTTGCCGTTGATCCCGCCCCGAGGCTCGCTTGGAACAAGTGTTCAAATTAATGAGCCAAAGATTTGTTAATTTTCATGGGTAGAAAAAAAGGGAATGCACGCACAAGCACTGAGAGAAAATTGTAAATTTCCTTTCTAAAGATAAGAAGGAAAGGTATATGGAAAGGTTTTATTAGGGGGTAAATTCTTCGAGTGCTTGAAGGCATTAGGGGTGTGGCATGCACGCATCACATTAATCGCCGGGCAGGGCAAACAAACCACATAATGCCAACGCATCCCGGCTCCATTCCTCATCCCCATCCTCAGGGCAGCCTTTGCCTGCGAACATATTAATGAGTTTTGAGTTTGGATTGAGGAATGCCTTGGAGTCACTCCCGTCCCGGGGACAGAGGTCGCAAACAAGTGCAGACGTCTGTGATATGGAACTGGGGAGCGGAGACGAACGAACCCTGCATGTGGTATTTCTCTGGATTTGGGAATGGGGATCTTAGGCCCGGGTTCATTGCCTGTCGATGACTGCTGGTGGTGGGTTTCAGGTTTATCGCTGCACCGGAGGGGGCCGATTATCTCGCCACCGATGAGGCATTTAATTATTCCAATTTGGCCCTGGCCAGGCACAGGCCCAGGCACTTGTCGATTGTTTGGAATGTTTCCCCCACCAACTTCTTTCGGATCGGTGGAATTTCCCGGGAATTCCATTTACATGCACTCTGATTATTATAATTCCTTGTGGAGCCCTTTCATATCTCTATGTGCATTCTTATGTAACCCGCGATTAAGAACGCTTCAGGGAAATGACTTTTCCCACTAAGACACACTATCAGAAGGAGCTCTTTCTCGGTGCCCTGGAGTTCAGGGCAGTTCAGGTTGATGTAATCGCTTTTATCAGCAAATATTTAGAATGCATTAGGTCATCGTGGCTTGATAAAACTACACACACCACACACACGAAAACAAGCACAAATATGGGTGTTGTGTCCTCAAGTGCAGCGCGTGAGTTGAGCAAACACAGGCTAAGACAGAGACCGAGACTGGAACCCAAAGTCAAACGAAAGTCGGACCTCAAGTCCAAACGATTCGTTTGCCACAGGAAATGCACTCATAATGTCACACAAAATATGTCGGAGAGCTCGCTTTTTAGTTCAGCGAAAGTCGTTGATAAGAAATGTAATTCATGGCAACTAGCAAAGGCAGCCAATGTCCATGCCAAGGAGCGGCACAGTGGGGAATTTAGGGAGTTTAGTAGAGAGAAAATATGGAAATATGGTTGAAGATTGTATATAATTGTAGGGAATTGCTATGGGATTATAACTAGAATTTTTTAACATATTTATCATTATAAATTTAATGAAAAATTGCTCAAAACAATGAATGCAGGCAGTGTCAAAAAGCTTTAACTAAATTATATACTCATAAAGAAAGGTATATTTTCTACTCGGAAAATATAATATATTTATTATAACTTAAATAATTGGAATTTTCTCTCGTTAATAATGCTCAGCTTGTGTTTATAAATGTATAAATAAATTTATTTTTGTTCATAATGCCTTAATTAAAATTGCAACCTACTATGCTCAATTCTCATACAAAAAGTTTTCTTTATTAATATTTTTAATTTTCTTATGTGTTTGTTAAATAACGAAAAGTTAATAAAGGCAGCAATGCAGTGCCATAATACCATAATATTTATTTTAATAACAAATGGCTAATAAAAGCTAGACTTTTTCTTTTTAAATAAATACATTGTATAAAGATCCTATATTATATTGAATTTACATAAGTACCATATTATTTAAAAATAAATATATTATAATTATCCCTTAAATTTCCCTAATTAAACCCACTGTCTGTGTGCACTCCACATTCGATTCGAAGACCTCAACAAGTGGATCCGGCGACTCACGCACACACCACGCAAAACCCAAGTTGTAGTTGGACAAAGGTACATATACAAATATATACAGAAATATGCTGGCATATAAATTTAAACTGGTGTACACAGTGTACACTAGTCTGTTTGCCTTCGGCCGGGCGAATTATGAAGTGTCATGTTTGTCAAGACCCAATCCATGTCCATGGCAATATGAAGTATCGGGTTACGTCCACAAGACTCGGCACTGTCTCTGAGGTTTTTCGAGTCGCTCGTTGTTTCTGTTGTTTCCCAGGCCATGGCGCAGAACTTTCGAGAGAAAGAAAATTAAAGAAAAAACTGAAAGAAACGGAGATAGATTATATGTAAACCTCGAAGAAGTCACGTCGTGACCCCAAGTCGGGTACCATTATGTTTTATGTCCGAACCCGAAGGTCTGTGACAGTTTTATGGTGCATTTCGATTGGGATTCCAATTTTTTTTTCTTTTTTGTCGGGGCTCCATTTTAACACTTTACGAAATTTAATACAAGCCGCATTCATTTCATATGCATATTGTAATTCGAGATTTATTGTACGAGTATTGAGAACAGAACACCGCAGATACCGCCAGAGACAGAGCCTGAGCCTGAGCCTGAGCCTGAGCCCACATAAATGCCAGCGGTCGGCGTGTCCAATTTTCGGTGCGATTAACGCTCGAAATGATCCCCCAAATATCCCCTCGCTCCCTCAGAAATTCAAAGCTTAATTGGATCGGCTTTGTGTGTGCGAGAGAGTGCGGATAATAGACTGGAAATTATGTTTTTATTGAAATAAATTAAGTGCACGTGCGCTTATGTGGGCTGCCTGTCTGGCGGAGATGTCCAGCAGAGGCCAGTCGATCAATTGGTCACGATGATAAGATGACAATTGATGCACAGAGAATTTATTCTAAAATCAACTGGAAATTATAAAGATTTTTTATTAAATATAAATATATAGACTTTAATTTGAAATCATCTCAAAAATGTATAGATTTTATTTTAAATAGCAGAAAAATAGGAGCCTAGCTTACTAATATTTTATATAGTTTCTTGGAGGATAGATAAAGACTTTTTTAGTGAATATGTTCTCTTCTAATTAACTAGTTGTTTTCTTAAATAGGTATATTTTTTTTGCTTTTTATCCCCAAAGAGGCTTTACTTCCTACATATTTAGAAAATCTTTAAGACAAACAATTAAATAGTATATATAAAATTATACATGTATTTACAGGATCTTCCCTTACTTAAACGAACGTCCTTCTGTTTTTAGTATAGCCATCTAGTATGATAATAAAATAATAATAAATATTATGAGAAATATTTTATTTAAATAAAGAACACAAGAATTTTGTCCAGTGTTTCTAGTTCAAGAATAAAACTGAAAAGGCGGAAGGGAGGCTGCTGATGGGAACGGAAATAAATAGTTCTCTAATGCGCCTGCCCCTATGGCAGTGCAAATGTTAATCTAATAAAGTCTATTCCTCCCCCTGCCACAGAAAAGTGCAACTGAGAAAAGTCTTGGGAAATGATGAGTCAAAAATTCGATAGCAGCTGGAAAAATATACAAAAAAAAGGAAGTTAAATAAACCGCTTTAAGACTCATCTTTGTATGCAAACTTTAACACTCTGGGGCACTTGTAGTCTAGACTAAACCTGAATAAGCAATTAAAATATGAATCATTTTATAATACTTTGCATGTAAAAAGGTATTGATTTTTGTAGAAAGAATATTTCCTAGTAGCATTACAAAAGTTATAAAATTAAGGATAGAAACCTAGCTTTAATTTTAAACTAAATTGTTGATGCTTAAATGGGAAAACCTGTATCAGGTTAAACAATACGAAATTTCTGGTATTAAGTATTTATTTCTAGTTTATAATTATTATTTTGTTGCAAATAGTTAATCCAACTCTGTAATTAATTTTACTCAAATTTTATTATTATTTTTAGGTGTCTACTTATTTTCTTACGAGCAAATAATCGTCCATCAGATCTCGCAAAAAAAAAACAATTTGAATTTAATGCGTTTTTAACCCCAGATCGAAATATATTCAACGCAAGATAATAACTTTACAGGCAATATATCAATTTCCAAGCAATTTCAATCTATGCATTATGCATAATGCCTCATGTTTCGCATATGGTCTTTCAAAACATTATTACCCAGCCCACATGTAAGGAGAAACAGATCATGAGACACGGGTCAGACGCGGATCAGCGGCACACACCTTCCCCACAGGCAACGACCAAATATATGTCCGACACGAAATTTATTTAATAATATAAACAAAATGTGCGCCAAATTGCGTATCCAAGCAGCCGTGTAGGAGTGTGTCTATGTAGGATTGGTGGTAGCCCGAATGGCCAATGCAGTTTGCCTAGTTGGACATTAACAGGTCGTAAACCTTTTGGCGCGACCAAACAAAAGACAGGCGCTGAAACCACTTGGCACCGCCACTCTTCGGCCTCCCAAATCTCCAGAGTCCCTGGGAGCTACCTAGCTCCTAGGTGAGCCGAAATCTGAGCCCGGCTCACAATGCCCATAATAACAATAACAAAACGCCGGGGCTCTGTCAAATAAGTCCCAAAATAGCAACGCAAATTTGACCAGAGACATACATAAATAAGTTTTATTGTTCACCGGCTGCTGTAGTCATTTTTTCTAGTTTTTCTTGTATTTTTTTTTTTTTTTTTTTAAAGCAAGCTGGGCGCGGGTGGTGTATCCAAAGCCAGCCACATGGCCACCGGGCGCCAAAAAAAAAAAAAACAGTGGTAACAACACCAGCTAAGATCAAAGCCGGGTAGGGAGTTTTTTAAGGGGGTAAGGAAATAGATTTTACATTAAGAAATATTTTGAATATTTCACTTATTCAAATTTGTGGTGCTTTAAACTTTTTTTCATAATAAGAAATAACTCTTACCAAGGTAACAACATCAGCTAAGAGGAAAGTTTGTTCAGGAAATATATTTTACAATAGAAATTATTTTAAATATTCCAGTTATTCCCCTTTATGTACTTAAACTCCTTTTCATAATATGAAATAAATCTTTCTAAGTCTTTATTTATAAATCTTAAATTGAAATATTCTAAACTAACTAAAATTCTTATATTTTCTTAACTCCCTTAACTACTATATATTTGGCACCCAAGACCCCACCTTAGCCCCTCTTAGCCTCTACCACTGACCAAAAAAAAATAGTGCAGTGCTGGGGAGCTTAGTTGTTGGTCCAGGCAGCAGCCGCGTGCTTTATTATTATTAAATATTACGTACGTTTGCTGTCCGTACATTTGTTTATTGGCTCGCCGCGGCGATCGCGCCTATAAGCAATCGTCATAATTGAATTCCAGCGGCGGGCGTTACGCCAGCCAGTTACCGCTATAGTCTCCTATATATATCTCTAAATATATATCTCTGAATATATATATATGTACATATATATAGAGCCCGGCCCACAATTCAGATCTTCAAGGGGTTGCGTGTTGCGGCGGCGCTGAGAATTTGATCGATTCGTTCGATTAGTTTGCGGAACATGCAATCGACACGCAGCATTCTCTTTCAATTTCGATGGGGTATCTGGGTTTTACTATTACCATTACTGGGTATTGGGTACTGGGTACTGGGTGCTGGCTCTAAGATCGAATAGATCGATCGTGGCTCTGGGTGCTGCTGCTGATTCAATTTACACAGCCGAGAGTTGGGGGAGTTGTTGGGAAATTGAAATAGTCTTATTCGAATGCCAGACAGCCGGGTTTGGGTCAAATGACAACTGGTAATGTTGGACAATTAATATCTGTGGCTGGTACGGCAAGGTGTGACCCGTTAAGGTCATCAGACAGGCTGTCTGGTTTATCAGGAAATTGTTTTAGGGGATAAATAATAACAGGAAAAGGTAATAACAATTTTCAAAGAAATGTAAATCATCTAGATAAAAGTAAGCTTAGTTATTTTAAACCTAACAATCCTAGAAAGAAATTTAAAATATAAAAAAAAAGAAAATATATTTTGTAAAGCTTTAAAACATATAATTTTTAACATGGAATTTTTCCTGATCTCTTGCAACAAATATAGAATTAGTTTTTATTACTTTTTTTCTTCTTAAATAATACTCATCTCATTTCCCTAAGCTCAGACCCCAACTTTCTTTCTTCTGAATGACTTCCTAATAGAAGAAGAATTCCCAGCAGAACCACTTGGCAGACATTTCCTTATAAATAAAAGACATTTCCTAAACAATAGAGAAGCTTAAATTACAATTCCCTGCATGGCAGCAGCCCACACACATTGGACGACCTCTCCGAAACCAGCAACTGGAGCAGCTTCTTCGTCTCCTCTGGCTGACACCGACACGCAAGGAGGGGGGAAAAGGGGTTCTACGAGTTGGGGGTCAGTGCCTCGTTTTACAAGGCATTCAAAAGGAGATTTGAATATTTTAGGAGGCACACGGCGACATTTCAATGGACAACAAGTGCCACGCAGCCGCATGGCGACAAATGGCAGAGCTACATGGCAAAGCACTGAAAGGAAATGAGAGTGGTTTGTTTAAGAAAATTATATCAAAAATGATTTTAATAAATAATTAGGTTTTTTTTTAATAATAAATAAATATTGATTTTTTATCTTATCTTAAAAGTAAATCATGAGCGAAATGCTTTTTCAAGTTCTAAAAATGTCCTGAATGACCTTTAATGATTTTTATGTAACTTATTATTTATTATGTACTTAACAAATCGGTAATTTAATTATAACTTTTTTCAAGAGCTTTAAACATTTTCCTTTATTAATAAAGCCTAAAAAATTGTACTCTAATATCTTCCACTTCCCTATATAATAATTTTTATATTACCTTACCTTATCTTACCCTTTAGAGGATTTTTTTCTCCGGTGTAATCCCGATCCCGGCTCCAACTCTGAATCTCCGGCTGGGGGTCTTCTGGTGGAGCGACCTGGTCTGCAGGTGGTCGTCGTACAACTCTATTTTTTATTTTGTCGCGCTCACCGCAGTCTCTATAGCTGGCGGTGGTCGCTCGTTTATTAGCCTGGCTAGTGGCCAGTGGCTACCAAACACGGGACACGGGATACTGGGACCCGGGACCGACCTCCTCCTAACCGACATTCCCCGGCCGTTGGCTTTGTCGGCGGATTGGCTTTTGCATCGACATCGTGCATAGAATGCATCGCATACTCGCAGATACAGATACAGGTAAGAGATACAAATACTGCAAGGCAGGCGGGCAGCCAGGCACTCGTATCCAGATCTCGCGATCGTCTGCTGCATTTTATGCACCTTTTGGTATGTTCATTGTGAATTTATTGGACTCGATTTTATCGCTCAAACAAATGTTGCATTTTACAAGTGGTTCAAGTGCCTGCCAACGTTAGCCTAAAGACGGCGCTTATTAATGAGCCAACTTGGGGTTGGTTGGTAGTTGCTATCTGCAAGTTGGGAGCGTGCTGGCGCTCCAAGCCAGCGGGAGTTTTTGGAGCCGAGTCCAAGGAGTGCCTCTACCACCAAACATATCGCTTATTCCCGATAAGTCTGAGCCAAATTTCGTGGGGCTTTGTTGGCCAAGACAACAAATTGCGGCAATCAGTCTGGGGTAGTCAGTCGTCAGCCTGAGCCGTGCAATTAATAACGAATTAAGTCGCTGGCCAAAGGCTATACACCTTAATTGCAGGTGATCTACATAAGCCGGAAACCCAACCAGATTCGTCAACTCAAAAATAAGTAAAGCACATATTAAGGTGTGACAGAAATCTACAGAGACTGGAAATAATATTATATAAATTTTATATTTTTTTTAGAAAACGTTATACCTTAAAGTTCCCTCTAGAAAATTGCTGTAAGTGCCCTCGTTAGATTCCCTGGCTTCCGCTACCAAATTACGACCATCAATCAATTTGAACATGGCACAACTATCGAATTAACCCGCAATCTAGGGAAAATCAATAGCAATTCGAGTTTCCACTTTTCCATTTCGATGGACTCACGCAATGAACCGATGAACCAAGGACCCAGCCAAAGAGCACGAGCACCTGCGATGATTAGGGGTAATCAAAGTGTTTAACACAACAAAACCACGTGTACACCGGGGAATTTCAGGAAGTTATATCACTGTTGGGATATCTGGAAATAGCAATGGAAATATTTTAGAAAGTGAGGCATAATTATTGGATTTTTTAAGATTTTATTTAAGGTGAGGTTAGGTGAATCTCACACCTCAAAATGCATAAGATTGTCTTAAACTTTATAATTTTTACTGAAAGAAGTATTTTTAAAGTGAAGTTAAATTTATAAGGCTTAAATCCTTAAATTTGTAATTTAAAATTTACAATTTTATGACATTTTTCCGAGAAATATTTAATAGGAAAACAATAAAGACATTAAATAGTAGGTATTATTCGCATAATGAAATAATATTAATTTCAGGCTGAAAGTAGATGTATATATTTTTTAAAATGAACAATAAAATATTATAGTTTTTCTCAGTGCCTCTTATCGATTTTTTCTATAATTTCCTTAGCTGCAATAACCCAAGACATCAATCAAACCGATTCGATAGGTCAATGGGTCGAAATTGGACTCAAGGCGGGACTTACACTAGTCACAAGTGCCTCAAATGTCACTTGTAAAAGGGGGCGGGTGGGGATGACACTCACACACACCTATTTAGGGGGAGGTGCTGGAGGCAGGCAAATTGCTGTCACAAGCGCCAAATTATGCACTCGCCCAGTGGCTTGGACTTAATCGAAGACAAACATCTAATTGACATAAAGCCGACATGCTAAACGACATCGACATCGGCCTCCGTTGGTGCTTAGCTCTAATGATGACTCTTTTTTATGCCACAGCGTTGGTGAAGCCGCAAGTTTTTTTGGGTATTTTTAAAGACATCAGCAAAATAAATGCCACATCTTTTTTATAGTCTTTGAAATTTGTTTAGAGATGTGGGTAATATTTTATTTATAAATAAAAAAAAAGGTTAAACTCCAAGTATTCTTTTGTTTTTTAAAAATGTTCCAGGTACCTTTTAAGCTTTGATCCTGTACCTTTCTCTGCTTATAATAACAAGTACCTTACTCATCACTGAATGCTGTGCTGCTGCCTTGGAGTTGCTACTCCTCGCAGAGACTGCGTAACCACGACGACGACACCGCCATATCTCACATCTTTTGCCGATATTTATGGCCGCGGGTTAAAAGTTCAAACGCTGCCCGGGAAGACGGAGAGCTGGGCTTAATCAAGGCCCCAAGGCAAAGTCGATTAATTAGAGACTTACGAGGTCCGACAACAAAAAAAATAACCAATAAGCTGCACGTACTCAGGTGCGAACCCGGTGTCCCGGTTCTATACCTCGCTCTCGGGAGTGAAAGGTGCCTAGAAGGATCGGCTTTGGTATGGCCTGGCCCTCGGGCATGTCAAACCGGACAGGCAGCCATCAAGCAAACCGAAATGAGGGAAGGAAAAAGGAAAAAAGCACCTGACAGGCCGGCACAGCCACAGCCGTCAACAATATCCATCTGAAAGAGGTCATAAAGCAAACAGTTTAAGGTGAAAGGTGCTGCGCGGACATGCAACATGCAACAAATCTGCCAGCTTACCAAAAAAAAATAATAATAAATAAATAAATAAAGGAAGAAAGGTTAAGCTCAGAGACCGAAGGTGTAAATACCCTTTGGGGGAAATTATATAATTTTATTGTAGGAATTTTTTGAGAACTATGAAGAGGGGTTTTAAATGGTTTGTACAATTTTTAAGAGTCTTGACTTTATTATAAAAATGTAATAATTATTTTTCTTAATTCCCTTAAGAATATTTTACATATTTTTAAAAAGTACATGACTTTCTGTAGACTTTTCTGCATTCTCAGAGTTAGAATGGCGCTTTAAGCCTTTTAGAAACTTGGAAAATTTAACTTTTTTAACGATGTAACCCTTATAAAATTCAGAACAAAAATTGAAATAAGTTTTTCTTCCCGAAATGGCTGGAAAGATTACGTTGTTGTATGATTTATCTGATTTATAGGGCTGCAAATGACTCCTTCACTGCGTTGCCAACTTCTGACTGAAATTATAATACCCTGCAAGTGTATAAAATTATGGCTTGGCTATAATTAATTTGCTGCGGTGGCTGTTGCTGCAACGCAGTTATTGCTGCTGGCAGACAAAATCAAAAAAGTCACTTATGACTGACACTTTGCATATTCCGCCGACCATCACCTGTGGAGCTGTTGGTGGAGATGCTCCGCGGAGCTGGCGGAGATGAAGATGACTACCCAGACATGCAGTGACTTATGATTTTTCAGTGGAATCTTCCCAGCGACGCCTCCTCCCCACCGCCGCCGATGATTTACGGAAAAAAAGTTACGAGCATTTGATTTACGATCGAGGGAGAGGCCCCCAGAGGTTTTTTTCTTTTTTTTTGGCGTAGTGCCGCTGATGGATTTGTCAAGTTTGTGGGTCAAGAGTTGCTACTTTTGCTGGATTTCCGCCCCGCGATGATTACTCAAAATCGCAGCTCCAGTGAAATTTGAAGCTGTAGAGTTGAGAGTTCCCGCGAACACAGGCGGCAACTAATTGCGACAACAGCAGCAGCAGCCGCAGCAGCTGACAAAATGATTTAACATCTTTTCATTCTTGCCAAAGTGAGAAGAAACCAGTTTGTAGAGCTCAAAAAGCCAGACGAAGCCGCTGATTGACTGTCAGATGACCTGATGACCCCCCGGAGAAGATAACTCCTCATGTGTGACAAGGTGTCGATTTAATAAAAGAGGTGCAGGAGCTTCAAGTCTTGAAGAGTGTTAAAGAGGTTGCGGAGAAAATTCGGGAAGTTTGGGGGTTTAAAAGGAGAGGGAAAAGCTGGGAAAATAATTTTTAAAATTATTTAAATTATAAGGAATTAAAGCTTTAATTTATTTTCAAAGCAAAGAGCACAATGTCTCACATACTTCGGTAGAAAGAATACATTAGAATGTGCTAAGTCTCTTTGTTCTAAATTTTTAATAAAAAAAAAGTTAGGCAAATCTTTTTGGAAATAATAAAATACTTTATTTTAAATAAATTATTGGAATACAGTACTGAAAAAAATACTTCTAAAAGCTTTAAACTTACAAGCAAATTACACTAAAAGTAAACAAATATTTACATCACTATTTTGTTAAACTCTTTTACAACAAAAACCTTCAATATTGGCTCGAATGTCAGCAGGCAATTAAAATATTTCAACATTGTTTTCCATTTGTTTATTTGTGTCGCCCTATGACCGACAAGGCAAGAATGTTGCCAGCGTGTTGGCCAAAGCCAACACTCCACCTGACTTGTAATAGAGTTTTGTACCAAGAGTTGCTTTTTATTTATTTTATTTTCTATTTCTATTTCTTTTTTTTTTTTTTTGCATTTGGCATGCGACCTGAAGCTCTCTGGAGAGCCAGTAAATCATTCGCCAGCGACAACGGACAACAACTTGTCAACGGTTCCATGGAGTCTATGGAGAGGGGGCATGGATTTGGATATGGATGTGGAAGTAGCTGGGGATGGGGATGGGGACTTGGAGTGGGGTCTCTCAAGTGGATCGAGTGGCGATCGGGAGATCGAGAGGCGGCTGGCCGGCTGCTGTTGCAGCTTTGCATGCATGCGGCTTTTTTGGACCAGTCATGGCTCAGGTTGCATATAAATGGAGCTTAATGAGCTCGTGCCAAATAGAATTGTCAGCGGGGCTAACTTGGATGCAGAGAGAGAAAAAATAGCACCTGTCTACCTCTTATTTTATTCTAAATTATTTTAAGGGGTTATTAAAAGATTAAAAATGTTTGAAAACTATACTGTATAATTTATTTATAATTTTTTTTTTAAGAAAAATAAATCAGCATCGTGAGTCGTTACTAAAAACTAATTAGAAATGTGCTTAAAATTATGCTTAAGATTTTAATCTTAAATATCCTTGCTTAAATTCCTTATTTATGTATGTAAAAATTATATTTCTAAGGTCAATTTTTATTTTAAATAATTAAACAAAATCCTATTTTCTTTTCCAGTGCTCGTTCGTGTTGCGCTCAAATTGTTGGTAGAATTCCGCAATTTAGCGGTTTTATGGCCGCGCTTTTGATTTGATCACGAACCCATAAAGCAAAGACATATCTCAGCTGTAAGCCAAATATGGTAAAACGCAGGTTTTCTTCGCCTTCGAAAGGGGCGCGGCAGGTGCGGATATTATTATTATTTTTCTATATTTTCCTTATTTTTGGCTTTCCCACGCGGCCAGAGGCCACGAAGGGGTTTATTGGGATTCCCTCCTCTATTGTTTTCGGATGCAATCTGCCATCTTGGTCGTCCATGCACTAACAAGCTGCCGTTGCAGTTGCACCTTTATTATTTTTAATTGGACTGATTTCCCGCTACAGATACATGAGTATCTGCGTTGACATATGCGGCAGTGAGTCCGCCCGAGTCCATCCAAGCCAAGCCAATCATCCTAGGCCATCATCATCCATCGACCAGCGAGAGCGAGACGCGACTGTACGGCAGCTGGACGAGGCGGTAGAAGGAGCCCGGCATCGATCTGGCAGGGAAGGAAGGACCAAGCCAGACCAGGCCAGGCACAGATGCTGAGCGAGAGAAAGGCCTTCATCTTGACCAGCTGTGTGGCTCCTTGCCAAGGGTTGTCGCCCTGCAGGGTTGCTGCTGCTCATTGGAAGTTTTCCCACGATTGCGTCAGCGCCTCAGCTGCACTTTTGCGCGCTGTTTTAAGCGGTAAGACACTGGAAGAAATATTATATATTTTAATTATTACATAATATATTTTATATATAAGATAAATAGTATTTAAAATTAAATTTAATTTAAATTTAAATAAGATTAATAGCTGAAACTGGGCAGATGATTGAAAATCTTATTTAATAATTAGTGAAATTTTAATAATAATAATATTTATTTATTTTTTCTATTAGTTCCCTTAATTTTTTTGCAGTGCCTGCTATTTTATTTGGCATTTTTTCCGCGATTCCTATTTTTTATTTCTGCGCCGCCCGTTGAGTCCTGGCGGCTGTGCTTCCTTGGGGTGGCGGAGTACGCCAAGTCAGTCGAGAGTTAGCAACCTCAATTAGGGGTTGTCATCCCAATCAAGGCCCAGACCATGGCGAGATCCTTGGATCTCGATTAGGAGTCGCTGACGTACTGCGACATTGTAATGACGTCACACAATTGGGATTCACCGCACCGCGATTCCCATAGCAGATATTTGCATTCATTCATTCAATTCCCTCATTCAATCCAGGTGTTTAGAGGCAGGACTCGACGCCTTCCAGTCACTCAGCGCCGCCGCCCTTTGTCCTCCGCTTGACTCGCCACAAAAGGATCCCGATCCCTCTCTTTATCGACGTGGCAACGCCTCTATGAACCCTTGAACTGGATGTGCGAGTGGTCTGTGTGTGTGTGTTTTTTTAAAGCTAGATTATGTGGGCATATTATTATTATTGATTGCTGGCGGGGAGGATCAGCGGGAATATTAAAGGATTTTCATAATTTTAAGCTTCTTGGGAAGCCAGGAATTACTTGAAAAATAACGTAAACTTATAAGAAAGCTTTTGATGAATTTAAAAGCCATGTCATACCCAGTAAAACTTACAGTTCACCCTGAATCGTAACTCTCCGGAATCCCAAAATAAATCCCCAATTTTTTTATATTTTTCCCCCAGTTAAAAATCCCAAAGGACCCTTATAGCCATGCCCTACACCTGGCGCCAGCCGGAATTCCCCGGCGATGGCAGTGATCACAAGTGGCTGGATCCCACCCTATTGGTCATCTGCGAGAATGCCGATTTGGAGGCGGCAATAGGGCCCCTCCTGCGCAGCCTCAAGCAGCCCTTTGCCCCCCGCCAGGTGGCCAGCGTCTTTGTGCACGAGACCATGCGAGATGCCTTTTGTGAGCTGGTGCGCTCCTCCATGGAACCAATGCACCACCAGGCGGCCACCCATACGCAATACCTCAAAACGGTGGCCATGGTGAAGTGCCTTCAAGCGGAGACGGTGTGTCTACTGACACCAGATGACATCAACTTCCGCTCCAAGATGACGACGGGTTCGCCAATAATTGTGTGCGAATTTTTTCAGAATTTCTTTGGCAGTGGCAAACCCAGCGCGGTGATCACTATGCACACCTTTCGCAAATCCTTCGAGTTTCCTGAGCTCCTGGTCGGCGAGCGGGTGCCCTTCGTCTGCGCCTCTGTTTGGGGCCGGAAGATGGCCGCCGCTTATGAGGCGGCCCTGCACCTGGACATGTCGGTGATTTACATCAACTGCCATGACGTGTCGCTGTTGCCCATTGTGGAGTACTTTCAGGCCAAGCAGCCGCACGTGGTGATGGCACAAAATCATCATTTCGAGGTGATCTTTCATGAGGATAAGCACCGCTTGATAGTCTATCCTGCCCAGGTGTTCTGGGAGCCATCAGATAAGAAGGATAAATCGGATGCCGAGGAAGAACCGCCAGCGGAGGGCAAAGGCAAGAAGTCTAGTCACATCAAATAATAATACTGATCTTGTAGGTTTAATGTTTAGTCTGAAGTGATCACTAAGTAAAGATAAATTGAAAGTATAGTTTTTTAAGTATACTTTAACTTCTTTTTCTTTCGAAATTAAATTGAAAATTAAATTGGAAAATTTATTTACTTTTAAAGATTTAAAAAGCCTCTTACCCGGCCATCAATCAGCTTTTAAAATAATGTAAATATACTTTATAAATTCAAATGCAATCGGCGCTGTTCATCGCCTTAAGTAAATGCATTAATCGATAGCTCTTTCGAGCAAAGCCATCCGTCAAAGCCGAAGATCAGCCAAAACTGTCATCGATCTTTCTCCGATTTTCTCCGCAAAAAAAACTGTCAAATGTCAAACGGCAGCGCTCGAGTGTGCCCAGCTCTGCCGTCGAGTTGTTAATCAGCCGAATCAAAAGTGTGCCAGCAGCCATTTAGACATTGTAGTCGGCTCAAGGATTTTGACAGCTAAGCTGACGTGCGGAAAAAGGAAAAAAAAAATAAACCGAGCACATAAAAAATAGAATTAAGATCCAGGGAACAACGGGCAACGAGTGTATGTCGTGTGTCTGAGAGTGCACGAAAATGACTGGCAACCAGGTGAATATGCCAAGCTCAAGCCCAGTGTGCTCGAAATGCAATGAAACAATCAATCAAAGCGCTGAAAGAGGCTTGTCGAGCAGATCGGAGGCAGCCGCGAGTACTATGTATATATACACTTGAGTTGTAGCCGTGGCTATATAGTAATAGTAATGGGCCTGGCCGCCGTCTAACGGTTGAACTGCGCACACAAAAGGCACAAAATCAAATTACCAGCAATGATTAATCAATCAGCACCGTACCCGCTCCGACTGAGATACAGATACTCGAACTGCAAACGAATATCAAGCTCATACATCCCATTGCCATGTATGAGTATATATGCAGGCATTACACTATGCCAAAAAGTCTTGAAATAATTAAATAAGGAAGATTTTTAAAGCCTTTGTTAGTGGTATTTTTAAGTGTTTTTTGAGCTAATTGAAAACTAGAAGGTGTGTTGGGAGTGGGAATAAGTATCTGTGGAAATTCTTGGGGCAAGAAAAGCATATTTTTATTACCGGAAACACTAGAAAAAATAAAGAAAACTTGGAGAATGCACATAAGAAAAGAAATTGTTGAGTAACTTATTCAAGTCACTATGGAAATTAATTTAAATAAATAAATACGAAATTTTATAATATAGATATAGAGCTATATTATGAAATTTCTTTATT